>JAQFZX010002763.1:0-16502 GCA_034682405.1 Hydroisotoma schaefferi | reverse complement strand
TGTGCCCATCCAATCTTGCAAAAATCAAGATCATAATGTCGCAAAAACTGCGGAATAACACCACAAGAACCCTGATCTCGTACTCTTCTTCTAGACAAAATCAAACCGGCCTTTGCAGTCGGAACTCGACCGTTTCTCCCAATAATAAAAATAAACCGTTAATTTGTAAAACCTTTAAAACCAGTTTACAAACCATCCTCTTACCTTTTCGACCGATTTCTGTGATAAAAACGGGTATAATTCCTCCAAAAGTTGGGATAAATTACTCCAAAATTGGTCCGAATCGGAGGTCCACCTCCACTTCAACTTTCCAAATCGGGAGAAAAAACAGTGTTTCTTCAAACTTAGCGCAAAAATCAGGGATATTCCTATCCGGGAAAAGTTCGAGTGTTTTCTCCTCCCAAGAGAAAGTCACCTTTCTCCAGCCCCTTCGTCCTATTTTTGCCCTTGGGTGGTTCAGAAATGATAAGCGCTTATCGGGAAATAACATAATTCCCAGGTCTTATCATGCTATTAGTGCTAGTCTTAATGGTGTAAACAATAGAACTGGAAGTAGGCACTTTCATACCCTCAAGACAAGGATAAGACCCAAAGATAAGGATAAAGATAAGCCCGTGAAGATGATGATGCCCGCATCCCTAGCGCTGCCTATTATAGGTAGCCCTCCTTTTTCTTCGGATTTTTCATCCATTGTTGGGTCCCCTTTGGATGACATTTCGGCCTTGAGTGGGACCTTCGCAGCGGCACGCCCACAGAATAAGAGGTTCCAACTTCGTAGAAAGCTCTCCACCTCTTTCGATGACCCCGGGGTCAGCTCCCTTTTGTTGGGGTTGGGGATTGCGGCAGAGAAAGCTAGAAGTCTTGAGCGGAGGGGTAGTTTTGGGGAGGAGGGGTCGAAAAATGACGGTGGGGGTGGTACCGGTGGGGGTGTAACCAGTGGTACCGGAGGGGGTGGAACTTGGCTGGAGGAACATTTCCGGAAGTTTAATCAGTTGAGGATAAGCGAAGGTTCGGAGGGGGAAGGGGATGACTCTTCCTCGGGTGGGGGGAGTGAGAGTGCCAGTCGAAATAGTCGGAGGGGGTCCGTTTTTCGCATTCAGGACGATGTTTTTCAACTTTTGGAGAAAGTTATTGCATTCAGAGGAAGGAATGTTAGTCATATTACTGTTGAGGTGGGTGGGTTTCTTGTTTTTTATTTATTTTTATGATAATTTAATAATTTTGAATTATTGCATTTGCATACGTTGAGAATAGAGCGAGAGGGGGAATGTTCCGTATTTCCGGAAATTAGTTCCTTCCCCCATCGGAATAACTCCCCCCACTTATCCATGTAAAAAATTTAAATTCGCCATATCTTGCGATCTTTCCCATGTTAAAAGTGTGCTTATTTGAAACAATAACTCCCCAGGGGAGTAATTTCCGGAAATACGGTATGCATGGGATAAGAGAGGTGGTCTTCCGCTAATTATTTATCGCAATAGTTAGTAGGAAGGAAGGAAATAATGGGATGGGTTTAGGTTTATGCATCGATTTGATTCTGTGTATTTCCTATTTGTTTATATCGAAGCCTTGATTGACATAATAAGATAAGTAATTTGAACTCGGAACTTCCTATTGATTTTTTTCTATAAATAAATGAATCAAAAGGAGGGTCTGGTCTGAGTGGTTGGGTCGGGTCACACAAGTTCAGATTTCAATAGGAAATATACAGTTAATTCCTATTCCTATTCGTTGGCTGAGTCCGCTGAGTATTGAATATTCTTTTGAAGCTTGGCCTTTCCTGGCAAACAAAATTGTCTGCATGAATGTATGCGTCTGTTGACTTGTTTTGACTAAATGCATTATTTACCATGAACAATTTGGCTCCACGAAGTTGATCTTCGAACCTTGGACTTGAGTTTATTGCAGTAGCAAATTTATGCTTTGGAAGCCGTAAGCATTCCATTCCATTCCACAGTTATTTTGCCGTCGTTTCGTGTATGTATGATATTGAGAAATGAGAAGTTAATCTTTAATGAGATCTTGAGGTGAACTATAGTTTAACAAATCCTTATTCATTTCCTTTTTGTATTTTTTGCCATGAAATGTGTTTTAAAAGATGAGACAATGTAGGAATATATAATGTATCCGGACTTCGAAGTATGAGAATAAGGCCAAAAATATGAACATTACGCATTGGTTTGGATTGTTGATCCAATCTTTCAAACTTTGTACTTTTGGCAATTTGTTCTTTCAAAAAACAATCTTTTATGATTTATATTATAGCGTTTGGCAAGTTTGACAGCGTGCGTTCCAAGTTCCAAATAGTTCGTCGCATGTCATGTCTTAAGGCTACAAAAGCGAAGCAAGCCTCTCAATGTCTCAATTATCGCTTTTAAAACCTATAGAAAATAATAAAATGATCCTACATTACATTGGATTACCCCTTTTATAAGTTTAGGTTTTGGTTTTAATGATTTTACAATTTCTCAACTTTTTCCACAGCAATCCGTGAAAGATCTATGCACAATTTACAATGAAACTAGTGAAGGAGATAAACTCCGATTCTTTAACCTCCTGGGAGAAAATTATGGTGTGGAACATGAAGCTATTATTTCATTGGCCAATTCCCTAGCCTCATCTCAGGTATGACCTTTGACATTTCATTTATAACTTGAAACTTAACAACTTAAGTATTCGTTCGTACTATTTTTATTATTATTATCATAGACAAAGTAGTATCATGTGGAATAACATGTCTCCTTTACTCCTTTTACTTTCAGGACGAACAAATGAAATTAAACTTAGAAGAGAAACTACGAGCAGCCTTGATACCCAAGTACCAATGGTTATTTTCGCAAGTAGGCCGGCTTGAAAATGGGGTTAAATTTCTAGTCGATTTAAGAACTGACGTAATTGTAAGTCAAGGATTTTTAAGCTAAAGCCTTGTTATTGTTTCTGAATGAAAGACTAACTTAAGGATGGATGTGGCATAGGATGCAATTGAAAAGTCAACGGAGAGTACGACCCAGCTAAAAGCCCTGAACAATTGTTTAAAAGACTTGATAACGGTATGGTTTGCCGTTGGGTTTCTTAAACTGGAAAGAGTCACATGGAATTCATCTTGTGAAATGCTGCAAAAGGTATTCATATTAAGGCAAAATGTTTAAAAGCCTTGACCTTGGATAATCCGCTAATAAAACTTTGATCATAGGTTTCTGAGTACGAAGCTGTCCATCCTATGAGAAATTGGACTGATTTAAAAAAGCGAGTAGGGCCTAATCGCCGATGCTTTGTATTTACTCATGGTAGTATGCCGGAAGAGCCGGTAGTTGTTTTACACACGGCTTTGACCAACCATATTCCATCGTGTATACATAAAATAGTTACGAAAAGGAGGATGATGTCTAGTAAGTCAAAATTAAAATTCTTATTTTGAGCGAAGTATAATTTGAACTTATTTGTATGGATTTATTAATTTACTAGTTGAAAGTGATTCCGATGCAAACATAGCAGAAGAAGTAGAAGATCCGGATTATATTGATACTGCTATTTTCTACTCAATTACGTCCACTCAAAGAGGACTGACGGTAACTTCTGGCATATTTTATGACCACGAGTGGCCAGTCTGTCCATATCCACATGATAATTAATTGTAGCGTTTTTTCAGGGTATTGAACTGGGAAATTACCTAATTAAAAAAGTAGTACGAGAACTGCAGTCCGAATTTCCAAAAATGAATCAGTTTTCAAGTCTATCCCCTATACCAGGATTCAGTAAATGGCTCCTGGGCTCATTGAAAACAGCACAACGAGGTACTTTGTAGGGTATATTGCATGTGTTGCTTTACTTCACCACTTAACTTTCCAATATTATTCCATGCATCCCAATTATTATTATGTTTAGATCCTCAGAGTCAAAAAGTGCTAACTAATTCTGAGATTGCAACACTCAAGCCACTCTTTGAGGCTATTATAGGAAATGATGAAAGAGATATATTTACAATATTTCAAGATCTCTTAAAATTAAATGAATGGTATTCGCATGAAGAGCTTCAGCGAGAACTTGAAAAGCCTTTAATGAGACTTTGCGGGCAATATTTATACCTTGTAAAGCGACGGGGTTACGCCATGGATCCTGTTGGTATGCTCAATTCAAGTAATAACTTCAACATTGTATTGTATTATAAATTGACATGCAGGTCATTTTTCAGCTCATTTTCATCTAAAAAATGGATCTGTAATGTGGAGATTAAATTGGCTTGCTGATTCATCACCAAGAGGTTTAGGCCAGTCGTGTGGAATCATGGTCAATTACAGGTATGGCGTGAGACATAATAAGTTCGAATTGTGGTTTTCTTTTTATTCTTGGATGTTTTAACAACAGGTATTTTTTGGAAGACTGTGAAACAAATAGTCAGACTTACTTAGAACAGCAAACTATACAGATTTCTGACCAACTTCGACAGCTGGTAAACCGGACAGAATCAGAAATGGACAGTAAAATGTGATGTAATCTCTGGGATTATTAACTAAGTATTCTAATTTAATGTATGATATTATTTCGATAACCGTTATATTCCGTAGTTTTTCTGAAGTTATAGTCGAGCACTTATACAAACCTTGAATAAGAAGACTCATACAATTTTATAAAACAGGTCAAAGTATGTTTTATTATCTACAAAACATTAACCACTTTCACGGTATCAAAATGAGCAAAAATATCGGGAGTTGTCAACGGACAAATAAAATATCTTTCCATGCACTCAGTCACATTTCCGCTTTTAGCATCCCAACCAACTTTTACGGCCTCCTCAAAAACAGAAAGGATCGGTCTGTCTTCAATCACGTCTTGGTTCAGGTCTGGTATTTTATCATGCTCCCGTTTCCATCCAGACCTAAAATAAAACACAAGTGTACCCGTTTTCTATTTTTCTCCAATATTTTATGTTTTCCTTAAACTCTCCGACTTACTTGCTGAGGGCAGATAAAGTTAGTTTTACTTCACTAGGTACTTTATACCCCCTCAAGGAGTGTGCTTGTAGCTCACATAGGGTCCTTAGTAAACAATCTTGCATGTCCAACCTTCTTATAACCTACCCAACAGTTAAGTAGGGTTTCAGTATTTTTTAACCGACTCCAGATATATATTTTAGTTTAAACGCTGGATGAAATTTACCGTGAACATAGTTTCTGCAAGTCTATTTTTCTCTTTTTCAATTTTTGGGTCCTCCGTTTCTCTTTTTTTCCTTCGCCCAAAGTTAAAATAGTTTTTGTCCGCAAGATCATTAAGACTCATCGGCAATATTGACAAGTATCTCAACAGCATAAGCTGAAATGCATAAAGTCCCGTACATTTCTAAGAACTTCTCTTTTTAAAAAATCTCATCGAAGTAGGATTACAACAGTATAGCGAAACAAACCTTCAAAATGATAAGCCCCACCATAATAGATTCAAACGGTGTCAACGCAAAGTACCAAGAGGTTGAAGGGGCTACAGAAATGTTGTCAATCATCCCTTGAACCCTGTTCGGCATCATCGAACTTGATAAAAAGAACGCCATAGCACTGGAAGAAATGCCTCCCAATCCTGTGAACGGAAGACCATTTAAACCAAAAGGCCCGGAGAGTGGACACTGATGACTAAGGCCCAGAGCTGGAATCAATGTTACTCCAGAGGCAGCCATTATTTTCGATTATTTGTTTAGCTCTATCACCAAGGACTGCAAGTAATAATTCTATCCACTAGAACAAAGTAGCTAGCAACCCTGTTCCGGTTTATACCAAGGGGTTAATTCTATACAATAAATTTTCGAAAAGGTAACCACTCGGTAACAGCTCCTTCATCGTACACATATTTTAGCCAACCTTAAGTCAAGCAAAGACTGAGAATTTTATTATCATGTGCATCGAGTGACGAGTCAATCTAAAATTTTATGCGAATCCAATTCTTTCCTAGCCAAGTTGGAGGAAGTGAAATGGTTCAGTTGGGAAATCATTGCAATGACTTACACGAGTAGGTCTTCCTGTTTAAAGTGTTAAAATAAAAAGTGGGACGAAATAAAACGGAACTGTAAAAATCTATTGGTTGACTTATATTTATAGGTAGTCGAGTACGTGCAGTAGCAGTAACATCAACTTTTTGGTATGCATGAACCCGAGTTTAACTGGTATGCAGCACCCTGTCAACGCTCGTTACTTTTCAGTTCATTATTTATGCATTCAGGTGTGAAGTCCAGTTAACTTTAATGCAAACGTTCACTGAAAATAGCTCAACATTAGTAACGGTTTTGATAATTTATTCCTAATGCATTCATAAACTCAAGCCTTTGCCTATTGTTATGTATCAAAATGAGCTGAACATGAGTGTCAATTGGAGTTGAGTATGATATTAAAAGTAAGATTTTAGTTTTCGGTATTTTTCCAAAAATTTGATTACTAATGTTTTAATAACTTTCAGCAAAACTTTACCCGAGTTTACCAACACTTTCTGTTTCCTTCCTTTGTAGTTTTACCATCCTATCAAAACAAGTGTCAAAAGTTTGGTCTTTCTTAGGTTCTTTTGAACTGAATTGTTAATCAGTACGGAATGAATAAAGATGCGGAATAATTACCTTTTGTTTTCCTTTAACTCTAAAGCATCATAAACGAATTCATGATCTCCTTTACGGATGAATGGCTTATTTTCCAATTAACACACTTTAACTAAAGCTCAAGTTAGATTTCTCGGTCTTGCGTGCTATTTCTTGCTAATGTAATGTAATAGTTCACATCAACATATCAAAATGAATGCAATACTGTACTGCCTTTAACTCAAGCCACAATGCTGTTATAAAGTTAACTAAACTTACCATGTCATTTTGAAGTCTCTAAGATTTAATTTAAGGTTCATAGGCCAGAAAATGGCAGTTACCACGGGTGGTTTGGTGGAGCTCTTAGAAGCACAAAAAATAAGGAAAGAACGGTCGTTTATTTTATCTTCCATAAAATCTCATACCTTTCATCCTTGATAAGCATGAAATTAGTCTCTTGGGCAAGTGAAGGGTAAGTTTTTACTGAAATGAATATTTTTTGCTATTATATCATAAAAGCGAAGGCTCCAGTTAGTAAAGGGCAAATAAAGTAAGCTTTAGCTTGGTGATAAAAAAATACTATTCTCCGCATCATAATAATCTGCTAGTAATTAAAATTCAACGATAATATTCATGTTTTCATACTCGGACGTAGGGTTCATTATTCTGTTAAAGTGGTTGAGGAGGACAAGCTAAAACCAAAATTAAATCATGGAGAATGCATTACCTTGAGGAAATAGATATACATTCATATTTTATTTTATTTTTAGACCCTATTTTGTAAACTATTCGCCATATTTATCTCTCTATCCCGAACTGCGTTTGCATTTTATCTTTCTGAGTCAACACCTCCATGAATTCTTGGTATCTTGGTATTGTGATATAGTTTTTGAAGGTACAATAGAAATCCTTTGTACTACCTATTACCATCCTGACGTATGTATTGTGTCAGTCTACTCACACCTCAACTTAAGGGAGAATACAGTTACAATAACAATACTTTTGCATTGGCAAACATCTTTATAAAAGACAGTGAACAGACGTTTAGAACCGAACAGAAACCAAAGTTCACTTTCTTGTAGAAAATACAAAAGAACCAATAGATTAGAGATAGATAGATAGGAAGATATTGGGAAAGTAAACGAAAGAAAGTTGAGTAAGTGAACGATCTGTAGAGTAAAATGCAGGTAAAAGCAGAACAAGCTGGTATAAAGCTTAGGCTATATTTACATTTACAAAATATGCAATCGAACCCAATCCGTCTAAAAAAACTAACCTCGTTCGCCGACTTTTTAAAATGGAAACCAAGCCAAATGGAGTCAGCCAGCAACTAAAGCCATATTAGAATATGATATTGCAGAAGGATGACCAAACGTTACCACAAAACAGAGATAGCTCCTGGCTGACTATTTATGAGGATCAATCTTAAGCACAAACCTGCTCTACGCTTATGTCTTTCCCTCTTTTTTCTTGCAAACCAATTTCCACTACTACTCACTACCGTATTTCCGGTTTTTATTCCCCTGAATAGGTCTCCTTACCTTTCCCCATTAAAACCCCAATCTCACTCGATTGTACTCTAGTTAGGCCTTTTTTCAAGTTTTATTTTAACAAAATAATACCCCACGGGAAGTATAATATGGTACTACGACTCCTATATGTAGAAAATGATAAAACATACAACACAACACACAGGATGTGGAAAGAAGCCCATCATGGGAACTGGGTAAACCAACATTTTATCCAGATCTTAGAGAAAATCTAAAACTTATTCCGATTGAAGTGCCTACCTAGTTGAGGGAAAGGATAACAAAGTGAGCCAAGATGAAATTCACCCAAGATGATTCTGCCTGGGCTAATAGATATTTTGACTAAGCTGGTTATTCCGCTGAATTCTGCTTTAGCAAAGCAAAAGACGAAGATGATACAAAGTACAGAGGGGAATAGAGTTGATTTAGCTAGATGGATACAGTAACCTTCCCATACTAAATGTATTTCAAAAAGAGAACTTGGTATTAACAAAGTAAGGTAGAGATAGATGAATGCAAGACTCTTTCTCCAACTTTTTTTTACTATGCATGGCATGACCATTACTTTTGCAGAAGGGTTTGATGATTCAAGCAGAGTAAACATTATTCTAGTGTTCATTCATTCGAACAGATACAGATGTATTATACGGTTGTTATTACTATTACTGCTTGAATAGTGATTAGACTGGGATGACGTGGCCTTTCCATGAACCCTTTTGTCTCTTTCTGGATTCATTTACCATTCTTGCTCTAAGCTAAATGAGAAATGGATATTGGGCCTTTGTTAGTAAGACTAATAATGGTGAAAGTAATCAAACTAGAATTCATCCAGGGAAAGCGGGTTAAAACTGGTTGGCAGATGTCTGAAAACGAGGTCCATTAGTTAGAATTAGCACAAAAGAAATGGAATCTGTCGGTGGGAGGTACATGGCACTAGCTTAAGATCTAAATGGGAAGTAAATGGATTCTTTTATGGATTTTTAATGAGAATACGATTTTATTAATATTATATGTTCCATGTTGACCATCATGCTTTATTTTTAAAGAATTTTGACAAAGAAGAGAAAAAGAAACAGTTCGTATGCGGAATGGGGGTGAATCTAAGTTAATGGCAGATTTAGTTACAATCGGGGGGTTCGGATTAATTTAACAATTCTAATTTTGGGTTAGTAAATCAGAATGAGAAGGATACCAAAGACATTAAGTGCTGAGGTAAATAATATAACGTGTTTTATCCACTTTCACTTTTGTACTTTCTTATATTATATTGATTCTGCTTAGCAGTAGTTTATTTTGCAAAAATATGAAATGTTTGTTTCGAATTAGCTCAATCACAAGTTTTTAATCATGCAAATGAAATAATCCGTGTGCTTTATTGTATGTATATTATGAATAAGTGAAAACTTTCATAGTAAATGAAATTAGTAGAATCCCGTCCTACAGCGTTGTTTCGTACCTAGTCGGTATTAAAATAACTAGGTGGATAAGCCGTATGTATGTCCTTCATGCTTGTAGAAATTAGTGGAGCCTTATAGTACGCCTTCTTCCAACTGCGAAGCAGAATATTTAGGCATTTCCTGCATTTTCTAACTCAATTCTTTGATAAGTGGATGAGTGAAAAAGAGACATAACGGGCCCTAAATTTGATCTACCCAGCAATAACAGGGAGTAGGCCAATAGATAGATATCAGCGTAAACCATGAATGTAATGTACCTGCTTTCTCGCCTTTCTTCCTCCCCCGTTTCCCCTTATCGCCTTTCTCCTTCCCGCGTTTCCCCTTATCGCCTTTCTCCTTCTCGCGTTTCCCTTTATCGCCTTTCTCCTTCTCGCCTTTCTCCTTCCCGCGTTTAACCTTATCGCCTTTCTCCTTCCCGCGTTTAACCTTATCGCCTTTTCCCTTATCGCCTTTCTCCTTCCCGCGTTTAACCTTATCGCCTTTCCCCTTATCGCCTTTCTCCTTCCCGCGTTTTATCGCCTTTCTCCTTCCCGCGTTTCCCCTTATCGCCTTTCTCCTTCATAACAATAATAAGTCTCCTTGACCCCAACCCTCCTGAAGGTCATGGCCACTTAGTTTATCGGCTAATCGCTAACCCTTGACTTCCCCTTCAAAACGGCGTATTGCACCTGGGAATCCGACAACTAAACTTTCAGAACTTTTGTAGTTGGAATTCTAGGTTATAATTTCCTTAATTATTTTAATAAATTATGGGGAGAACCTTTTATAAGACGATTACAGTGGACCAAAGTTTACGAAGAAACACAAATCTTTGAACGGTTACATCGGAATTTTAGTCTATCGATCGATCACAGGAAAGCAATGTAAAAACCTCCGGGTGCAGCTGGCAGAGCCCATTCTAGGAGGGCGCTTTGGCGCAATATTTATAACCGTGTCTCTTTGGAACACAGTTTTTTATATAGGTCTTTCTTTTTCAACGTGGGGGCAAGCTCCCACACATGAGGTTAAAAAATGTGTTTCCGGCTCTTTAATTACCCAGTGGGGTTTTTTTGACCCCCACGGGTCTTTACCTGCACCAATCGGTATCAACTTTCGCACTGCAACTAAGTTAGCGCAATTGCCACCTCTGTGCAATGTTTCAGCCCGATCGGGTTGGTAGGTTCTTAGATCTCGTGCGTACAGACAGGCACCAGACAGACGTGACAACCTAGGTATAGCCCTAGAATGGGCTAAAAATGTGGTTACGTGCGATGAATACATTTTATTTTGACTATAAAATAGCAGTTTCTCTTTGTATTTATATAATACTGTTCTATCGGTGATGCGTATTGTACTGCAGTGCAGTACATTTAGACTTAGAGGTTCACAAGTCGCGTATCTGAAGAAACTATGTTAAAAGTTTAACAATTTTAAAACTAAGACCGATAAAATATGTTACCATCGGTAGTTAAATCTTTTATGTATTGAAACTTACGTAAATAAAATATTCTTACATGCACACATCTAAGCTTAAACTATTAAACTAACCAAAATAAAAGCAATACAAAAACAACTTTCATTAACGTCGGACGAAGTGAATAATTCTGTTTGTTCTGATCGTCCATTTGCTTTTGTCGTTATAACCAAGTGTGAAGTGTTCACTCTCGCAAACCTTTGGGAAGATAAATAAACGATTTAGTGCAAATTAGTGGAATTACTTACATTTATTGAATATAAACAGCAGACTTGAAAACAGTATTCAGACTTGCACTTCATGAAACTTGGCTGAAACAGCACGTCTGGGTTTCTCATGAATGCTTCGTAGAGATAAATTGAATTAAAACTACTGAAGCCTGTCCGTCTACTTGCTCTTTTACCACAAACCAAATATGCATTTGTGTGATTTTGTCATGAATTTCGCTCAAACCTCAGATACACTCACAGTGCGTGAACAACGCAGGCATTAATCTAAGGCAAAAAATACACACACATGGGGATTTCATTGGAAATTTTTACATGTAAAATGAAGATAGTGAATGATGCTGCACGGGAACAGCTTATTTAAAAAGAATGGGCAGAAAAGCTTCAATATATTCTAACTCGCCTCTTTAAGTCTTTTAATTCTAAGTCAGTAATTCAATCTACAGGATTTTATCCACTTTAACTATCCCTTAAATCCAGGTTCAGCTAGCCGAATAATAACATCACATTAATCTCTTATTTAAAATTCTTATTTTATGCGGAAAGTTAACAAAATCGGTAGTTTGGATACCTTCATTTGTTCCAGTTGAGTTGAATGGGACCTCAGAAGCTTACCGTTAATTTAACATGTCATGTTTACGCAAGAAGTGTTGGTATTAGTGCATTAAGTAAGATAATGCTTCAGTATAAGTATTAGTGTTCTTAAATCAACAATTCAAGTCAGTGTATATTTTGGTGGTTTCTTAGCTGAAGAAGGAATCATGATCTGAGCAGCTAGCTTTCTCTTTTAGATGTTTTCACTTAAGAATTAATCTGCGGGGTGATATCCACGTATATTGTAATATTGTTACTTTACTCTCAGTAAATATAGGGGGGGGGGGTCGGTTAGGTTATTTGGGATTATGGTTGGGTGGTTGGGTTTGCAAAAGGTAAGAATATCTACAACCAGAATGAATTATTAGTTAGGTCTTGACTTTGTCTTAAGTAAGTTCTCATGTATTATTTGACAGCTACTAGAAGTTGCGACATGGGTCGACATTAACTTGCATCGAAATTTAGATGTTGCAAGACAATTATCGTCAGTCAACACGCGCAAGTATGAGTGAAGCAAGAAGTGACTGGAGGTTATACTTAAGACTATTTTTAGCCCTCCGAGAGCTAAGTACTATGCAATAAAAGTTACATTTTATTTTCAAGTGCCTTGATAAGTGGTAAGCACTATGCATTACGATATACCGGTTTTTTGGGAATACCTGTTCCACAGCAGTAGTGCATACTACAAATTACAATTAACCTTGTAAAATCATCAATTATTGAACCCTCAAATAAACTTTATTTATGTTTCAGGCTTTTGCTTTTCCTATAGACTATTAGTTTATTTTTTAAACTACAAGAATTAAATAAATAACCATGAAGCTGATGAATGCGTTTAACTTTTTGTTTGATGTGGTCAGGGAAAGTAAAACTACCGTATATCCATTTTAGTTCCCACAAGGAGTAGTTGTTGCAAACTAATAAAATTTAATTTTTAGCATTATTTCACGGGGGTGCAATTCGGGAGGAAATTAAAACCAGAAATACCTTACGTGATTAGGAGCTAAATGGTTTGCGGATCAAGTTTACGTGCAGTTAAATTAGGCTGCTACTCTACAGACAGAGTGTGCATAAGATGAAGCATGTAATTCGGGGATTATCCATATAAATAAAACCCAGTTGAGTTTACTTTCCAGATATTTGTCTGTCTGTCTATCTGTCTGTCTGTGTGTGTGTCTGTGTGACCGCGATGCATTTCCAAACGCGTTGTCCGATTCCGACGTGCAATACGTCATTTTAAAGGAAATGTCAAGGAGCAGAGATTAGTCGATAAGCCAAGTGACCTTGACCTTTAGGGGGTCAGGGTAAAGGGGTTTAATACGTTAATAAACGTTCAGTGACGTATGATACATCATAACGCCCTGAAATTAAGCGTAGAAGAAAATGGAGAACAAAAAGGGTCTCGGGGTAAAGGACCCCTAAATGGGGTCAAAGGGCTCCCAAACTCAAATAGACATGATGCATCAAATCCCCCTGAAGCGTAGACGCAAATGGAAGCAACGAAAAGGGTCCAGGGGTTAGGTAAAGGCTTATCAAATCACACTGAAATAAAGCGTAGAATCGAATGGAAGCAATGGTTGCAGGGGAACCATAAAGCGTTCTTTCTTTGAAGGTTAAAATCAGTAATTAATTAAGCTTAAGCAGCAATAAAAACCGTTTAGTTATAGTCCAGTACCAACTACAACGATAACGATACATGCAACCTCTATAACATAATATCCATTGGCTCACGTATCCACTTATCTCAGCAAACTTATGTGATACGAGGGAGTAAACAGTTAACAGTAAACTGTAGCCAACTTTCCCTTATTTAATGTGAGTTTGATATAATTTGACAACATAAAAGGAATTTCTAATTAAAATAAATTAATATTGGAACCACTACAAGTTTCCTGACGTTCTAAGGATCATCTTCAACGTCTTAGCGTAAAGTACAGAACGAGAAATAATTTCGAACAGTCCAATTAAATTTAAAAGTTTAAGCTACAGTTTGTCTAGAATGCTAAAGATTTAATCTTTCAAGTTGAACAAGCGTTGGGAATTTTACTTTCTCGGATGTCGGATATTTTTCATTCATGTCTAATCCCTTCCAGTAATAGTATAAAGCCATTTGAGACTTGACAGGTCTCATAAGTAAGCCAAACTGTACTGTGAGTCTACACTTATTTTGAGAATCTTGGTAGTATACTGTAGTCTAACATGAAAAATACTGATTTTATCAACGTAAATATTTGCTTTCCTCCATCATGCCTAGGAGCCCGTTCCAAAACATTTAGTCAAGAAATGTACCGTCTACCGTGGCAGCCAAAATACAAATGCGATCTTGATAAGGATTGAAGGTTAGTTTCGTTAGTTAAAATATTCCTGGAGAAGAGATAGATATCCAAAGCTGGCAAAGATGTATTCTTATTCCAAATTCCAAGTCAGCCAACCCCAACCCAGTCATTTAGTAACGTCTTAATATTATTATTAAGCAGTAGAAAAAGGGATTTCAACGGTATAGAAAAATGATTTCATAAAAGATTATATCAAGCCTTTAATTAGATTAAAAGAGAGTGGACATCCGCTGCTAAAACTGTCTTGTTAAATTTATTAAATAAGCTCACTGTCAAATGAAAGTAATATCCTGTGTTGCCCTCAAGCTCATCTTTCATTAGAACAGGATGGCTTTAGCTTGCTTCGATAAGATGGATGTTGGCTTTGCTGTCAGTCCATTACTGGGCGATGTACAATATTAATATAATAACATAGTCTACTAAGAAATAACATCTTATTACCTTGCGGGGAAGAATATAAAGGGGTTCCTAGTAGGAACTTTCTAGGAACAAAGTCCTTCTAAAAGGCTTGGTGGAAGATGAAGATTTTAATAAGATAGGACTCTTGTGCTCCTTTCATTTGACTTTATCTTTGGTTCTTAATGTCGGTCCCCAAAAAGAGACTGGCTTTACAGGAACTAATTTTTATACCCACCGGATTTTCTAGTTGTAGTTTAAGTTAGCATACGTTCCTTTTGTCGTATGATTTTACAAAGCCGTTTATTCCTAAGAGGGAAATTTAGTTATGGTACAACATCTGTTCGCTGTACAGACTATCCCTTATTCCCACTATAGCTATGCAAAACTTTTTTGATGAGTAAATGATAAAGTAGGAAGGAATATACTAGAAGAAAGTATATCAAACTAGGCAACACAACGATGTCGTTTAACGTGGATTTAAAGGATTTAAAAGCCAGAATGAAAAATGGATTCGTCAGTTGGTTAGATAGAGCACGGCATATTGAGCTTTATGAGTGCAAAATGTGGTATGATCAATTATGCTGTGGATTTTGGATAACTTGCAGCATTATAATTATCAAACTGATGAATGATGAACGATGAAGGTCTCACCGTATCCGTACTTAACCAAGCTTTTACTAGTCATATTTCCCAATTTACAGATTGATATCATTTTAAGTTAAATTCACTGATCACTGGTGATCATCAAAGCATTTCCTGAGTAGTGCAAACTTCAGAAGTCCTAATGCTGTTGGCTGCACCTATTTGACAAATTTACGTAAATCCATTAATATAAGAGCCCGAAATTATAGCATCTAATTTAACCACAAGCTGGCTAGCAGTTACATTTTTATGCAACGTCGTGTGTTGGAGATGTTATAAAATATGTAGCATTATTTTTGTACGCATTTCTCTACGATTTGGATGGACTCTAGAGATTGAAGTCGGTGATATTTTTGGTTCAGCAAAAGCAGCGATGAAGATGCATACACCATGGCTAAGTGTTTGCGGAATTAGAATGTAATTTGATGTTTCTCAAGCAACTAAACCACAAACGACACGGTATAGGCCCTCTTTCTCGTCTCTTTCCGCATTCATTTCGCTTGTGTAAACACTACTGGGACTAGCATATTACTATTATTTCTGATTAATTTTCAACAACTGATGCAACCTTGTTTAAGTTTTGATATTATCTATTTGCTCGATGCTTGCCTACTTACTCGCTCTTGAGCTATCACAGTCACAATCAGCCAAAATAAACACTCCCTGGCTGTCGTTCAGGAGGTGCGAATAGAAAGACACCCGAGGAAGGAATTTAAGTCTATAGGAGACGGATAAAATGCAGAAGTTCCTATCTACGCCATAATTTATCAGTCCAAACTAAACTGTCACAACCCTTCTTGTCTTTAAGCAAATTTAGTTATGCATTTGGCATTTTAATAAGCACACGTACAAAGCGAAGACTATACCTCTCTCGATAGGATAGCTTGACATATCCTCAACCGAAAGATTTTGTCATAGTCCTTTGGGCATAGTAGTCCTTAATAATTTCCCTCTAAACGCTTATTAATTTAAATGTTGTGTAATGTTAAACTCAAGGGTATTACCCTTCAATTCACGTAGCCGTTGTTCAATTACACTTTCATCTTTCAAGAATCCATTCTACATAGTGGTACAATTTACGTATTATTACGCTATAAAGTCCAAGTATTTGAACTAAGCACAAATGCTATGTCTGACAGTAAACACCATTTCGTTCGTCGACTCTTGAGCTTAAAATATTCAAATGGATTTTCAGTCCTTCATCGTACCGTTTTATTCAGGACATGTATAGTATTAGCGTAGTGATGTGATAGTATATGAAATGAGTAGATAAATCAGACTTTCAAGTTTAATTCAAGAGGTTCTAAAATATTAA
>JAQFZX010002762.1:0-16510 GCA_034682405.1 Hydroisotoma schaefferi | reverse complement strand
ATCGTCTCAATCTGCCCCAACCACACCCCCTGAAGGTCAGTGGGAGTGGTAAAGTAGAGTACAATGAAGTTCTTGTCCTTTTGGGAATAAAGTCTCACAGTGCCCCATTTTGACCTTTTCAAGGTCCAAACTTTTGACCTGAGCGCGATATAGCTATAAAAACAACTGTTTTTAAATGCCCTAGTAAATAGCTTTCGAACGACGTCCCACTTGATGGGGGTTGGTATGTAAAGTTTTGGTGACCTGTGACCGTTGACCTTGAGGGGTGTGACCCACAAGCTCCATCTTCGAGCTAAATCTAAGTTGGAACCTTAATAACAAAGATCCGAAAACGGAACTCAAAAACGTTGAACCGTTCGAGAGTTAGAGCGCGGACGGACAGACAGACGGCCAGACGGACAGAGTGATCGGTCATTCACATAAAGGGATATTCATCCCTTAATAAAGTTGTTTAGTACTTGTACTTCTGTTGGTATAAAAGTTTTAACCATGTTCCGTAAACGCTCAGCAAGAACACTAGTAGTGTGGAGAGTACATTGGATACTGTAAATAACAATTCTCGTTTGCAGGGCTTCCCCTTTCCGTGTAGTCTTCTGCAATTGAAAATGTTTGTATGACTAGCTCAAGAATTCATGATATTATAATTAAATTAAAACTTGTCACGGATACTGCTACTAAGGGTGCCAAGAATTGCATGCAGTAAATTGTAATCTCTTTTGAGTGATGGGTTTTCATAAATATTAATTTGACTCAAGACAGAGAGATATCATAAAAGAAGGATTAACTAGCATTGGTCAAGGTCTAGGTTATGGGGTTGTTGGAAATGGAAGGAAAAATATCATGAACTAAGTTGCACGCATTCCAATTCTCTCGCTCTTTGACTTTTGACTTAATTAAAATCTAGTGAAAGGTACTCTTTTAAGAAGGAATATCTCATCTTCGGTTAAACAATTGCCGAAACGAGCCAGTTTGATACCTTATATTTGAAAATTTAAAAAAAAATTGTAAGCTCCATTTGTTTGCTTTCTAATTTCCTAAACTGCTGTACATGTGTCGTAAACTTGAATAAGGCTGTTGGATAATCGCATATTTCTATTATGTTTTAAAAGAGTTCATCTATACAATTATGTGGAGTACATAAGGTTTCACCATCATGATTATGATTAGTCATTACCAGTTGTCTGTCTCATCTGGCAGTTACACTGTCCAGATTAAAGTGAAAGCTTTGCACAAGGCGGTGGAATAGAAAGTGAGGAATTGAGGTCATTACCGAGTAGACTATACGGAAGCACTTAAGTCGCTAAAAGCCCAGTAGAGCCTGGTTACCCATAGACGGAGAAAAATGGTTCAAGGAATTAGGACGTAATGTGCATGATCATAAATCTGTAGTCATATTAAGTTATCTAAGTAGAAATAATACGTCCATGATGCAAGGGTCAAGGGCAGTCATACATACAAATGAAAGTTTGTATAGTCTTGACATGATTGGAAACCAGAAAGAGATGTGTGAGAAAGTCAACAGATTTTGACTGTGGGTTTGTTTCTGAAAAAATAGAGAGATCTGTCTGTCTGTCATTTGAGGCATTTTAATGTTGTCCGATCAGATCGTTACATTTTAGTAGATTAAAAATGACCTTTTAAACAAAAAGATACATCAAAGCTGGTTAAACTCTAGATTTTATTCAAATTTTTAGTACAGATTAGTTTCAATTGACAAAAATTACAACATTTTTAGGAGATGACTTCAGTAGTCGACGGGATTCTGCTATATTCTGCCTTCTCCGCTGGACTCGAAGGGAGTTTGATAATAGTGACGATCACATCGTCTATGACTTTATGTATAGCAATTCAAAGATAAACACAGAAACTGTTACCTATCGTTGTACAAAGTACACCCTTACAGGTTGGAAAATGGTGTATAAGTGACACAAAATGATCTAAGTAGTACACTACCGTTTTACAGTACAAGTACACCTGCGAATTTCTCATTCTGTATTTCTGCAAATGTTAGGCTGCACAAGTTCTGCAGATAATCACTATTGTTTCATGAATAATGAATCGATTAAAATCGATTATCGATCAAATATAACCTGTTTGACTGCCATTGTACCCTTGAGCTGGACTCGGCTTGACATCAGATCATGTGATGCTTATGAAATTATGCAACTTATGAAAATAATGCACTTTTTTTGACAGTGCGGGAGTATTGGCCTTCTTTTTGTTGTCATATTCTACCCTATTCGGTGTTTATTAGAGTATTGCTAATAAAATGGTCCAAAATTTCGGCAATTTCTTCCATTCAAACGATCGCTGTATCTTTGACTGAAAACTGAAAATGGGACAGCTCCTTACAAATATTTTCCAAGCATTCGACGTTAAATTTTAAACTATCTATTTCCCCTTCCATGTTTAAATTGACAAGAATACACATGACAGTCAACATTTTGCCTCAGACTCGTAGCAATCCTGATCGCCATCATGGGACGCTTAGTAAGTACCAGCGACGCTCTAGAAATCATAGAAGCATAGAACAACAAAGCCTGAATTAATGATTTAACCGTTTTTTACTGACCAAACTTCAGTCAAATTTCTATTATTTGTTAATTATTCATCAAGTAAACAATCTACTTACGCAAGGACCCATTTATCAATAATTGTTGTTTCATAATCAACTGAAAAAGAAGTCACATTGAATTGGTCGTCCGGCCTTAGTTTACTGTTACTACTTTTACTTCCATTTAAATGCAGGCCGTTGAGCCCAAAATGGTTAAGCAATATGCAACAGAACTTTTCAATGCAGTCCTCACTCTCAAAGATATTGATGATGCCAAAGAATAAAATATTTAGCACTACAGCCCCTGCAGCCAGCGTCAATAGGAATTCAGCTATCCGCATTTATAATAGTTGCTCTAGCTTAATTAACTGTTATATACCAACTACACTGTGGAATTAAATTATAAATTTTTACGAAGGGTTGGCCCAGTCCAAGGTAAAAAAGCTTTTGGTTCTTGTGTAATGATTACTATTGCTAAAAGCTCTGTGAAAAAGTACTGCTAACCATGAAACGCACTCAATTCCATAAGCTATTCCGACAAGCAATGGGGACTGAATGTGGAAGAAAAAGTTTAAGCAAAAGTTATGAATTTTAACCATGAAAAGAAAACAAGAGTTCTTTAACTTGAGTACAAATGTAAAGCATCAATAGTTTTGTGTTCCGATTATCTATTATTTGCTAAACCTATAATGCATATATGCCATCGATCGATTTCTTACTGTGTTCCAAGAATCGGAAATGCGAAATTAACTATGTCTAGCTATGCTACAAATAAATGTATTAAGGTAGTTCCATTCAATTCGTTGTCTAACAGTAAACGACGAAGAAAGGGCACATCATCGGAATATACATAAAGACATGGAGAAAGTAAATAAATAATCATTCCCTTGTTCCTACTTACTTCTGTGTATTCTTTAGAAATGTGTGTAAGAAAATAATACTTATCTCCAAATACAGCAGTAGTGTTTGAGTAAAGTCTTATGGTCATTTCATTGTATGTGTCGACTTTATCGATCCTTCCTTCCTTTTTACTATTTTATTGAATACATTTTTAGTTTTTTGTTTGTTGGGTGCAAAATTACTAAAACTGGTGGTACAATATGCTTGCATGTTTTTTATATTATAACCAAATGTTGCTGAATTGTGATGGAGTTTATATAGTAAACTATTCAGTCACAGTATAACATTTTGGTCCTTAAAGCCTTCTGATATATGCCATTGCTGTACATGCAGATTGTCCTCACTCCCTATAATTCTGCTCAGTATCTAAATGTGTGATTCTGCTTTACTTTAACTTTGAATAACATGGTACTTAGTTTAGTAGTTTTTACAATAAGTAACCTTCAACTTTTTAAAGTTGAATGGAAACAATTTTCTGCAACGTGTCATTTAGACTGAGACCATATTATCCACCCAAAACGGAGTAACTTTCTCTATTCAGAACAAGTTCAACAAATTACATTTAATTGTAAAAATACATTGTTTCAAGCTTCGTGTTTCAGCAGTTCGGCAACGCGTTCATCCTTCATTCATTATTCACGGTGATGATACAACAATGAGTATTGTTATTGGCTCCGTCTATGATGAGTTTTGTCGTGAATTATTATTTGTACCAACTCTTTTTGTAGCTCTTGAGTTTAAAGGTTGAATGAAATTACCCAAGTTGCAGTGCATTTATCAAATTATGCCCTTTTACTTGCTTGTGTTGCATGCCTCAGGATAATCAACTAAAATTACACCACTTTAAGCTACACAACTCATTACTAAAGAAGCGTATCCATGTTGTCGTCCATTATTTACCGGAAGGTTTGTTAAATATCATCACGGCATCCGTATCAGCAATATCCCCAGTGAAAGCTTCAATGTGTAGTAAAATTCTTCTTTGAATGTTATGCATTGTAATTGTAATATTGCTTGTCGACCTTATTTGGTTATACTGAAGAGTAATTAAAAACCCAATTAACTACCAGACTATCCCGAATTCTCATTACATCAGTCAAACCCGTGTCTATTTGGAATCTTCTTCTATTATTTATTCATGGGCCGTGTTTTACGCAAATACTAACCACCATGGCTATAGATCAGTTATGATAATCATACTTTTTATTTGAAGCTATTCCGGTTTAGCTATAACTTAATTTAAGCAATAAGTACACACCCCAGTACATTCTACAGTACAAACAACACCGAATCAAAACCTACATTAGTGGGCAATGCAGTGAAAGTAACGGACATAGCCAGCGATTTAAAGCTTTCTGGGAAACGCTTGACGCAAGAAAAGCAAAATCAACAGCTTCTACTAGGAACACGACAAATAACATAAACAAGATTAGTAGGGTTCCAATTAGCATTTAGAAACATTATTACATCACAATATGCTTGTTTTGTCAGTACTTTACTTTCACTGGTTCTTGTGCTTTCCTAATGTTATTCCTGCGGAGAACTTTACCCTTTAAAGGGTCAAAACTGTAGACAAGCTTGAATTCACTCGTTAGCATGCAGTAATTATTGCCGCAGTAATAGATGGAAGTGAAGATAGGACATCCAAAGACCTATTATTTACGCAGAGTCAATTGCTTCTAGCTCAAAATGCAAAAGGGCAATTTAGCGTTGATGACACTGAAACAAGTAAATTAACTTTTTGCTCCGTAGAGTAAACCATCCATTTATTTTGCAGAAAAAAAACGAAAACATAAAATGTCAATTGATTCCAAAAATAACCATTTACTGACCAACTAACGTAATTAATTATTCTTTTTCCAGTTCCTGTTGAAACAACGGCGTTTTTAGCAGCAGTGTCGGCATTTGCAGTTTTCCTCCTCGTTATCTTCGTATACGTAAATAAGAAATGGAGGCTTTTAAACGTAGGCTTTTCTACCGTCGGGAAATCATCGGCTCTGAGAAACAGCAGCAGTGGAAGTGTCACTTCAAGTGGCATCTCATCAACTCCCAATATCCAACACGAGCTCCTTTCCACAGGAAATCAGACTTTTCGATCGCCCATGGGTAAGCCCTTTTAGCTGGCTAAAGTAGTAGGACATTTTAGTCCAAAATCTTACCGTTGTTCACCCTTTATTTTATTCATTTATTTTATTTTACGATACAAGATACATAAATCATGATATATAATTCCGTTCTTGAAAAGTTAATGTCTCAGTTTCAATATATTTTACACAACTCTATCTGCAGGAATGTGAGATGACATGAAATCTAAAAACAGGAATTAAGATTATAGCCGTATAAGGAGATGAAATTAAGATAAAAAAGTGCAAAAAGTAAGGGACAAAAGCTCTTTAGCATAAAGTTTTAGAACGCAACAAAGGTTAATGCAGATGACGGCGAATAACTTAAATGATGTCTCCTCAACCTTTCATATGCAAAAAAGCAATTTTTTAAAAGCGTAGATATAAGGGAGAAACATAGGATTTATTTTCATCTCTTAAAACACTTTGTCCCTTCATATTCATAAAACTACCGTATTTCCGGAAATTACTCCCCCGGGGGAGTTAATTTTCAGAGGAAAATTTGAAAAAATATTTAACATGAGAAAGAAAGGGCGAATTCGAAGTTTTAAAATGGAAAGGATAGGGGAATTTTTTCCAGGGGGGAGTTATTTCTGTGGGGGGAGTTATTTTCGGAAATACGGTACTCATTTCTTTAGCCCCTTACACCAGTTACAGCATAGCTCACCTAAAATGGAAACCACTTACATGTCGAGTACAAATTCGAGAGCTTTTGTAAATTAGTTAAACTTTTCATCCATAAGCAGATGCAAACTTACACAAGTTTCTATCAGCATCATGCAGGCCTGTCATACCAACTTTCTCTAATAATATATCTGAAAAGCATGGAACAGGATGAGCTTCCATCCATGTCGACGTCAAGTCTGTCCTGTTCCCATCAAGTTAAGGATGATATCAAAGGGTATAACAGGATTAGCAACTTACTTCTACAGTATCCATTTTCCCTAAAAACATTACGTCTTCAACTTTACGGGCATTAATGTGCATATCTTGCGCGTAGCGAAACATCTCTCCTGCAGGGTATAGAACTATGGGAGACACGACAAAATTACTACGAAATCTTTGGGTAAAACCTGTCCTTGAGTTTCTATCATCTTCAGTTGATCAATCCAACATCTAATCTCTACAAAACAGTCGTTCAAAACTTTCTCATTTCCAATTAGCGTGCAAGCAAAATCATTGACTGGAAAGTTGGATTAGGATTGAGCTTTTCTGAGAAGCTCTTTCAATAAAAAGAGATTTCATACTCACGCTCAAATCCTGACGCTGATAAATGAAATTCCACCCTTCAAAACTACATTAAGTCCAATGATATAATGGTGGTAAAACATTCTGAATTACGATTTGGAAATTACTTAGACATTTATTTCTAGCAGTCATTTGTCCATAGTAAACTTTGTAGCAGAATTTCGAGACCAAAGTTTCAAAAAATATAATTTAACTGAATGCTGATGTTGATACTAAACACGCAACATCGGTTAAGTCAGACTGCCGACTGGGAGAACCCTTTCTAACAGTAGATTTTAACTCCTCTAAAAGTTTAGAAATGGCTCCGCTTGCATCTAAAAAATTAAAACTCACTCGTAGGTTATTTCTTCCCCTTCCAAAAGATATAGAACTATTATTATATGTTTGAAGGTCGGATCTTATAGTATTTTAAAAGCTGTTTATAGTTACTGCTTATAATGAAGTTTCAAATAGATAGAAAGTACCCTAAATCCTCGCCCAGATACCTCGGGTTATATGGATAAAAATAGATGTTTTCAAGTATATTTAACATGAGAAAGGATGGGCGTACGGCATAATTAGCGAAGTCGAGGATTTAGGGTAAGCCCCAGTAGTCCTAGGGTGTCATTGTATAAGTTCTTGTGTTAAATACATTTTTCCTTAAGGGGCTCATTCTATCCCGAGTTTCCTAGAAGGAACGTCACCGATTAAAGCAGTATGTAATGAAAATGAAATGAGCTAATCGACCTCGCTAATTATTCCTTGACAGGCGAAATATACGCAATGTCACCCCCGGAGTCAAGTTCAGACAGCGAAGAAGACGTGCTAAGACGCCTAAGACATCAAATGAGTTTAGAACATGGAAACACTAGATCCACAATGACAGGAAGGGGCTCTCCCTTTCATCAATCAGTCAGAAGTTATTCTCTTGACCAGCAACAATCTCACTATAGTCAACAGCAACAAGGTCCAAATCCGCAACAGCAGTACCATTCTAGCTATCATCAAGGTCACGGTCACCATGGACTAGCAACGCAGAGAAGCTTTGACCTAAGTCACCACCCTTTGCATCAAAGCACGCCAAGTTCCAATGCCGCAGTGCCGCAGTCAAGCAGTCAGCAGCTCCTACATCATCAGCATCATCCGCATGCATCTAGTTCTTCCTCTAATACTTTCACCAATATCAGGCCCCTTAGGGTCACCACTATTCGTGATATTGATAACGTTTCCTGTAACAGCAGCTCTAGGAGAAGGTCAAAAGGTAAGCACAGTCACAGTGGGGGTTAAGTATTGTTCGCTGTTCGTTTTTTTTTGTAAAAAATGCTAAACCCACTTCCGTGAAGTATTAATGGGCTCAACTCATCTTTGGAGGTAGTAATTTAGCTGGTGAGACCAGCTCAAACTGTATGCTATCCTGAGTACAGAGTATGATCCCATCAACTAGTAGTAATTATGGACATGAATATACTGATACATAGTCCGTGAGCAATTTACAGTTGCAGAGGTACAAAATAATTTTGCTTTTACATCCCACCGAGATCTGTTTGCGGACTAAAAGCCAGTTTCAGCAAGTATTAAGTTTCGGATTTAACACGAAACCTTCCGGCTGCATTTATTTTTTCATCCTGTCATGAACAATGTGAGAGAAATAATGAATAATGATATTTGTAATAGGATTGTTTTCGTTAGATTAGAAGTCGTGTTGTAGATTTGGTGTGTTAGTTTTGTAGCGTCTAAGCCCCGGATGTCAGACGGATGTGTGCTTTTTGTTTGCTAATGGATTTCAGATTTCATGAAAGATAAATGCTCATAATCAAAATCCGGGTTGTGAATACTGGAATTTTACAATCCACCGATAGGCTCTAGTATTTGGGTAGTTTGCATGGAATGTGTAAAGTACAATACATAAAGATCAGTATAATGCATGAAAATGACCCACGGCACGGTACTATATGTTTTAGTCCTGCTTGGTTTCTTTGAAGTTTACTCACATTCACAGTTTTTGTTTTCAACATGTCCTGGACTGAATAGCTTTGACTGTAACAGCAACAACTGACAGTAGTTTGAAAGGAAATTCCTACTAATTCTGCTAACTATTGTGCCGTCGAGCCATAAGCCATATAGCTTTGATTTTTTATTTCGGGGGTTTCAAAGGAAATCAAAAAAGGGTTTGAGAGAGAGCTCGGCTCAAATATTTCACCACGGAAGGAGGTTTACTTACAGAATACCCTCTATGTTTAGCGTATCATCATTTCTGCCCTTCATTACATTGACAGTATTAGTGATGCACGGGGCGGCCATGTTGTCCGTACCATTTCAGTGAAAAGCTCTACTTAAAGGATCGAAGTTGTATTGTATTGTAGGATAGGAATAGACTACTGAAGAGAAAATTGAATGTATTGTGGTAAATGGGAATACTTTTAGTTTAGGAGATGGTTACTGGATGAAATGCAATTAATATGCAACAAAAACCACCTACTTAGAGAATTAGAGTCATCTTAGCAAACTGCCTCGACGTATTTAAATACAATTAACAAACATCAAATGATGATATTGAATTAGCCCTCGAAAAAAATAAAGATTTTACTTTTTCCATAAAAACACATTATTAATTAGTTTACTACCAACCGACCGGACTTTTATTTTCACTTCACTCATACCAAATCTAATTACTTGCAGCTAAGAAAAAAAAGGCAACACTTATCAAAAGTTTAAAATTTACACAACTAATTAGCCAAAGTACTAATACCCTGCCTAAATTCTCTAAACAAACCATCATACTGGCCAGGATTAGACTTTGATAGCTTGACAATAAACTGAGCAACAATAAGTGTCAACACAGCATTTTTACATTTAACCCACACAAGTCCATTAACACCCACGGCAGTCTCGCACGGAACAACCTTCCCAATTCTTTTCATAATATTTTCCTTCTCCACAGGACTCCTTAAACACCTCGTAAAGTGCACAGGAATATGAAAAATATGTCCCCCGTCCAACGATCCAAGTCCAAGAGCCTTTCCAGACCCGTGTACGCATGTAATTTCCATTGGAAAGTCCTTCGGCAAGTCTACAACCTTCCCATACACAACATCTCCTACCTATTCAAATAAAAACACAAATTAAAACAGCTTCAATAACCTTCCAAAAGTCAAAACTTTACACCCATAATTTACCCCATCCTACCTGTAAATCCGGCCTAAACCTCTTGGTAGCCCCTTCGAAAGCGAATTTAGATAGTTGAGCCCGTTCCCTGGTTGCAACATCGCATGTGTAATGCTCTCCCTTTCCTTTCTGCTTGATAATCCCAACAACATCGTCCTTTTTGTAGTTATCGTACTGAAATAAAAACAACAAAAATTAATACAAAATCAACCCCAAGTTCCTTATATTCCCGAGAAGCTATTTAAATACCCTAAATCCTCACCCATATGCCACGCCTTGCATAAGCAAAAAAAGATGTTTTAAAGCTTGCTTAACATGGGAGAGATACCCCTTTTAACATGTAAAGGATAGGCATGCGGCAAAATTAACGAGGGCGGCATAAGAACGAGACTATAGGGCTAGTTTACTTACATGTCTAGTCTTCAACTCCACAAAGTACGTATTTGGCTTCACTTTCCTAAGAATTCCAGATTTAGCAGCGACAATTCTATCCAATTTATTATCCCCCCTTTGGGGAAGTAACTTTAATCCCGGTCCAAGCACAAGTTTACAGTTTTCGGCCAAAGGGGATGTAAATTCGTCTCCGCAAAGTACTAAAGATCCTATTTTTGATTGTAATACTAAATCTGCACTTTTTAAACCCGTTTCTTCCTCCATTTTTCAACTATTCTACTCAATTATACTTACTTTTCACGTTTTTTGGAAGTTTTTTCACATTTTTTACAGATTTTTTCAAGTTTTTAATACAAAAATCCGGTTCTAAAAACATCCGATTTGCA
The DNA here is from genome assembly GCA_034682405.1 of Hydroisotoma schaefferi. Taxonomy (NCBI): domain Eukaryota; kingdom Metazoa; phylum Arthropoda; class Collembola; order Entomobryomorpha; family Isotomidae; genus Hydroisotoma; species Hydroisotoma schaefferi. The sequence continues at coordinate 5,762 of JAQFZX010002762.1, read as the reverse complement.
CCATAAAATCGATACATTTGAAACCCGCTACCAGACTGTCGTCGGGGGCAGATGGAGAAACTCAGACTTCTCTTCTTTTTTTTTTTTTTTATAGCAAAACTGAGACTGCTTTCCTCCAACATTTCTTCCCCTATCTATTGATTGGGGACCGTATTTTCAGAAATAATTCCCCAGGTAAATTATTATTTTTTACGTGGGAATTAATCACCCTAATTCCCAGACAATAGGCCGCCCGCGTTAGCCAAGCCGCATGCTACCCTTAACATGTTAAACATGATTCATTCCTCCAAACGTAATTTTTTCATACATACGCCGCGGCCTGTTGTCGAAGAATTAATCAAGTACCGTATTTCCCGATTTAATTCCCCTGGGGAATTATCATTTCGAAGGAAACATTAGAAATTATATTAACATGGACAAGATAGGGAAAATTTAATTTTTTAACGTGGAAAGGTACTGGGGAATTGTACCCGGGGGGAATTATTTCGGGGGAGGGGAATTACATCGGGAAATACGGTATTTCCATACGGGAGAATTATTTCCGGAAATTACGGTTACCATACTACGTACTAGTCTTAGAGAAAAGGCTTATTGAAGAATATGATGAATTATAAATTAAGTCGTTTCGTTTCTTACGAAACTTCGCTATATCCTTCTTTTGCTAACCGTTTGTTTTATTGGGTTTGTTGGGGTTATGGGTGGCTGCTTTTTGCAGAATTTGCATGAAATAAATATGGTTAGAGATATGGTTATTAAATTTTGATGCTTTTGGATGCTGCGTAGGAACTCCTACCCTTTTATTCTTGAGGGTTGAGCTGTTGTAAATTGCCTCATAAATAATTCCCATGTGTTAACTAGGTTTGATTTATCCAATTAATAAATTCTCTAAACTACAAAAGAAGAATGCATACAAGAATGAGTTTAATTCAGCCGTTCGCGTTCTTGGCTTTTCTCCGTAGATTAAACTTTCTCCATTAACCAACCCAAGTGCGGTTTCCAGGTTCTAGTTAAGTTGCTTGCGGCTCACAAACCTTGAGGGAACTTTATCTCTAACCGAATTGGAACGGTGTGTCTTATATGCTTTGTGGTTATGTTCTATGAATAAGCGTATAATTTATTAAAGGTCCTTTAAAATATGCGAATTAAGGCTTAGCTTTATTGTGAAGGACTTCGGGAGGTAGAGTAAAGTGGAATATTAAATAAAGAATGGGTTACAACCAACGAACAAACGGGGGATGTTTGGCCATGGAATTTGGCAGAGGGTTTGGTTTGTCCCATGGCCGTTCTTACTTAGGAACTTGAAGTATCGTATATCCTCGTATAGTAGCCTCCCCCAAATAGTTGCCCCCCTTAATTACTATCAATCCCCCCATAAGCCTCCTTTAATTGTGTGTTAAATTTGACCCCCGTGGTATGCTATTCGGGGATATACGGTAATTATAAGTAAAACTAGTGCTAGTATTACTAAAAGAAGTTTTACAATAAAAGAGTGAAACGAGCATGTGGTAAAATGGATTGAACTAGCTAATCGTGACTATTGAAAAGGGATTAGAGTTAAATTGGACCGTTTGATAGTCCTAGATTCGAATCAAAAGATTACGTAGTTAAGAGACATTGCGGAGTCAGCGCACGGATGCATTTTTTGCATAGACCCCATTATTATGATACCAATTAGAACATAGCAGCAGCTGAAATGCAATGGAATCTACTTTAATTACTGTTTGTTAAGATATAGTATCCAAAATAACGTACAATTTAATTTCATGCTTCATAAACTCCCGTTGAACAAATTTTGGGACCATCACCCTTTACTAAAAACAATAAATTGTTGTAAGCTATTACAACTAGTAAATATGCAGATAGCAATGCATAACCATGTATATCTAACATGATGCCTCCCAATTATGAAAGATGCCAGGCTATGCAAAAGAGAATACGGCTTTCTAAAATATTTTTATAAAACTTATAAGAGAACTGCATAGCTCGGGGAAATTTAGTTTAGAAACAAAAACTGTAGACATCTTATATTTTCTGGCAAAGAACTGATAAAGAAATGTTTTTTTTACAAAGGATAAGCCTAAAAACAAGAGAGCAGTTAAAAATAACTATAAATAAATTCATTTATTTTTACTTTTTATTCATCTGAAGTCCCCTTACGTTCCTTGGATAAAAACTATTGTTTCTTACAATATTATAACTGCTTGGTGTGTGTGAACGTGTTAGCTTTCGGGCAAATAATATTTAGTCCAAATAAGAAGTTACATTATTATAACTTTCCCTGTCCCTGCTGTCTCCCAGTTAGTTTTAATCATGAGTAGTCGACCCAAAAGCATTTATTTCGAAGGCAACTTTCAATAGAAGTGTATGCAAGTTATACTATATACAAAATAAAGCAAAGCACATACAACAAAGCAACTAAAAAGCACACAGAACATGTAGCCGAAAAATCTCATAGAACTTCCCCTATATACTGGCTGACTTTCTATCATGTACTTGGAGAAAGTTGTTGTGCTTGCGTCAAAAAAACAAAGAAGTACCGAAGTTGGGAAAACACAATCTGGAACACAAACACACAGACACTCTTGTATAATACACTAGAAAGCCCTTAGCATCCAACTTCTCTAAAACTAAACACACATCCTCCTTGAATTGCTAAAAAACCGGTATACCTACTGATTTATTTTAGGACGGAAGTAATACACAGTTTTAGCACAAGAAAGTTTATGCGTAGACAGACAGAGTAAGAAAACAGGACTTTTGTTAAGTAAAATAAATAATTCTGCCCATATTTACACTCGGATGTCAACAGGATCGGAGGTCGAAAGAAACAGGAAGAGAGATTGAACAAAAAAGGCATTTTAATTTACTTGCAGCATATGTTGAGAGAAAATACTTAAAACTGAGATTGCAAAATACAATTTCTGTAGTTTGTACCTTTTTATGTTGCTTCAAACCCGCATTTCCAAAACATGAATGCATACTATACATGCAGTAAATCTAATAAGAGTTTATGCATGAGATTTATAATGTTTTATGTTTATCCCAGCCCACAAGTTTTAGTTAAATCTCCTTTCTAATACAAATATTAATATTTACTATGACGTAGATCGGAGATTACAATTTTTTAAATCCAAGCCATGAGAACTGAAACCCCCTCCCCTATATCTTGTTAATATATTAACATCGTTCGTTTGCCCTACATTTAAAGGTTTTTAAAGTCGCACCCAAAGCCACACTCTTTCATATGTACAAATAAACGTACATGGATGTTTTAAGATAATGTTGCAAAATAAAACTCAATGTTCTATGCTCAGAAGCTACCTAATGCTAACGTTTGCATGATTCATGGTACTTTCTTTTTTAAAGTAAAGTACTAGATAAACGTTTACATTTTATTATACTAGCACTATTTCAATATCAATGTGATATCTTGCAAGTAAAGTTAAGTAAACGAATGCCCTGCATTTTCATTCTTCCTTCGTGAATAAAATCTCTATCTATCTGGAGAAAGCAGGCCAGTATGAACAAGGATGTATATCGGATCATGCAAGTGTTCAGCCCATGTTCTATCACCACTACGACTACTTTAGCACTACTGCTCCTTCCTTTTCCTTGTATCTAACATGGTTCGTCTCTACAGAAAAAACTTTCCTAAAAACTAGCAAAAACGCTGTTCTCGAATGTAGAAAGCGTTTTAGCAGAAGTAGAGCTTTCTCTGTTGCCTTCAGTCGCTGAGGGACTATATACGCCTCCCCAACGACGTTAACAGTCAGTCTGTACACACAAGACGCTACTCCACGAGAAGAGTAGACACACAGAATCGGTCTGCCTTAAAAAACCTAATCACATGTTGTATATGTAGTTGTAGTATTACAATATGACACACTCCAACTCACAGAAATAGTTCTATCCTACCTACTGTTATCCATTCTGCATTGCAGTTAAGCCACACTTCAAAAACTATCTATCTTCTATCTAGCTTACCTACGATACGGCGACTTGAAAAAGGGCAAATAAAGTGGTGGTGGTGGTTTGGGTACGTTGAGGATCGACCTGTTAGAAATCTCTATAGGACATTCTGAGCGAGACCCGAGTCTCCGGGATCTCATTCTTAGTCCCATCGTTTCATTCAGAGGCACACCTTTCCTCAATGGCCATTTCCCCCCAAAGTTCGGTACATATAGATCAAATTCTACGGTTGTGGCTGTTCAGATGCAGCAAAGATGGATGGATTACTTTTTCTTTCAGAAAGGAGAAAGTGAGTGAGGGAGGAAGTAAAAGGTTACTTTGGAGGTGAAAGAGTACTTATGTATATTAGCCCAATATATTATTACACATTGTGAAAGTATAGGGTGGTGGAGTCAGAATGCTGGCACAATTTCTGGTTTTTTGGTACTTCAGCCTGCAAAAAGATGTGGAGCTTGAAATAGGCTACTTATCAGAGTATAGATCATGGCTTTTCGATAGGATAGGAAACAGACTCTCTCTGGGGATGAGAATGCAGGATCCTATCATCAAGAGCAAAGCCTGTATTTAGAGCTCAAGCTAGAACTGAAAGGAGCTGAAAGTTCATGCCATACTACTGCTACTAACTTGTAAATGAACTTGAGCTTACTGACTTATTAAAATTAAACACATGTTGGGTAGGATGCATGTAACTGGTAATATTGGTGGTGGTTGTGGCATGTATGTATGGTAATTCCCCCGTGCTTGAATAATACATTTTATCAACTGGAGTAGTAGTTATTCTACGGTGGACGACAGTTTCAAAGTTTAACATTGATAAGGATAATGGAAATGAATTTTCTAAACTTCATTATCAACCACTGCTTAAGCTAATGTATTCTTATTTATGTATATTTATGGAATCAATATTATCTGCGAAGTGCAACAAGCAGTCAGCATGTAAATTTGAGATACTTGGGTACTTGATAGAAAACAAAAGCATTTATCTCCAAACTTGGATTCACGAATTCTGTTGACTCCTATCGTACCATTACTGCAGAAAGCTGCGAGTTTACGGCAGATGGTTATGTAGAGGTTTGGCAATAATTTAGGCTTTGTTTTCATTAAAGTTTCAAGGGTGTTTCCTATTTTTCATCGTTTGATACCACAAATAGTAAGCAGGAATGAAGGATAAAAACTACATAAAAACTACTCAGTACATGAAAACTTTAGATTTTATTCCTCAGGAGGTAAGGTTAGCTATCGCGGTTTGCAAGTTCGACGGTACTGTCAACTAACTGCAATAAATTGTCTCTGTGTATTCAAAGACTCGAACTCAACAAAAAACTTTGCGTATTCTAAACTAAACAAATCTAATTAATTAGATTTAGGTGCCGTAGAGCCATTTAATTTCAAGTTTGCTCATGTTAGAATGAAGTTCTCATTTTGCCTGCTCCTGTTCACAAACGTGGTATGATGCATGACATTTTAAAACCTTCACTAACTACATACAACAATAGCTAAAGCAGTTCTTGTAGTAAAAGGCCTATACGGAAAACGTAATTATTCCGTAGGTTTCTTTTATCCAAGTTGTAACGGTTTTGGAGAGTAAAATCGGCTTCAGGGCAGAACCATGCCAAAAGTACAACCTTGTAGACACATTCATCAAGTATTGAAATATCGAATGACAAAGATTTAGCCATTTTGAATATTTATTTCGGCAAATATAACTTGATACGGACTAGTTTATGAACTGCAGATTACTCAATGCTCAGAATTTTACTTCAGTATCCATATAATAAAATCATCTGCTAGTG
>JAQFZX010002761.1:0-16515 GCA_034682405.1 Hydroisotoma schaefferi | reverse complement strand
CTTGATTATTGAGATTTTCTACTCGAATTCGGTCTTTAAGAGTCCCTGTTTGTATTAAACATTCACTCAGCATATGCCAGATTGTGTTTTTCCTGATATTATTACAACAACTGGATGCGTCCTCATTAAATAGGAATTTCTCGTCTTTATATGCCACATAATTGGAGCACAGTCTAACCTGGGCTATGAGACGACGGTCTCTCCAGGAAAGACCAAGCTCCAAATATGTTGCATTGATAGGTTTGGAGGACATGAAATTTAAGAACTTACTGTAGTATTGCAGGGAGTCGACTTTTAATACCATTTCTTTATCCTTCTTCTATAGACTGTCTGCAACTTTTTTTCTGATACTAAAAAGTGACTCCCCTTTTGTCTCAGTAAGAACTGCATATTCTTCTGCTAGAACCCTTAGCTGCGTGTACCAGTTTCTTATAGTATTACGTGGATCTACACCATCCATCTTTATTAACTCATCAAGTACTAGTTTAGGATATCTTTCTTGTCCATACTCACTAATCTTATAGAAGTAGGTCAAAGCTTGGTTCAGTACTGAAGATTGCATTTTTATCCTTCCTGTCTCAATTCTAGTTAAGAAACTGGGTGTATTCCAGGAAAGTCCGAGGACTTTCCTGAAAAACGTTGATTGAATACCTTCTATTTCATCCGGGAGCCGAAGCCCCCAGACTGCGCTACAATAAAGAAGATTTGTTCCTACACAAGCGTCAAACAGCTTGTTCGCACTATGAATCGAGTCGGTTCTCCCTTTTTTTAAAATACTTAAAACTTTACCCATGGCTGCCCTAGCACTTGCTTTTCTCGCTTTTACTGCTTTATTAAATAGTCCAAATGATGAGAAAACGACTCCCAAGTATACATATTCGTTAACTATCTCAATTTTTTCATCATTAAAAAAGAATTCATCCCCTTTACTTACCCTACCTCCCTTCCGGAAAACAATTATCTTAGTCTTCGCCAGATTGATTTTAAGCCCTAATGATTCAAAGTAGGCATTAAGCACTAGTATTTTACGTCTCATTTCCAATGCGGTACTAGCTACGACAACTGTGTCATCTGCGTATAAGAGTATATTAACATGAGCTTTATTTAATTTAATACCTCTAAAATCTTGCAATTGTGCATCAATGTCAGATATGAATAAGCTGAAGAGTAAAGGGCTGAGGCTATCCCCTTGTAAGAGGCCTTCTGTAAGCTCAATCTTCTCTGATGTTGTCTTACCTAGTATCAGCTTCATATTTGCTCTGTCGTATAAGTACCCTAGTACGTTGATTATTTTTGTACTAACCCCAATGCTATGTAACTTTTTCCATAGTCTGTCAAATTCTATGGATGGGAAAGCTCTCTCGAAGTCAATAAAAAGACCATACACCTTTGACTTTGCCTTTCTTGTTCCTATTTGTATTAAACCATTGAGTGTGAAGATATGGTCCATACAACCTCTACCCTTCCTAAACCCCGCTTGTGCCTCTGGTATTATTTTATTGGTTTCTGCCCATAATGTTAAACGGTTCGCTAGCATTAGAGTGAATACTTTAAGCATTGTATTGGCTAAGGCTATCGGTCTGTAGTTTTTAGGATTATTATCCGCACCCTTTTTGTACAGTAACAAGGTATTGGTCTCAGCCCATTCTTCTGGCATCTCCCCGTTATCTAGGTACAGACTAAAGTTTTCTAACATTGCATTCAGCCCCGCTTCACTCATATTCTTTAAAAATTCATTTCCTATTCCGTCCGGTCCTGCGGCCTTTCCATTCTTCAACTTCTTTAATGCTGTGTTCAGTTCTTCCCTAGTAAAACAGCTATCTAACCCTATGTTCTGCTGTTGCTCTAAATCATAATTACCCATGACTCGGCTTGGGAGCTGTTGTTTGTAAAACTCAACCCAATCTTCCTCCGTAACGTTCATCTTTCTTTCCTGTCTTTTATTGAAACACTTTACAGCTTTCCAAAATTCAGTGCTATTTTTGACATTCTTAAGTGCCATTTTCTTACCTTCCCAATATAGTTTTTCTTTATTTCGCCTCAGGTTAACGTACTCTTTTTTTGCCTGCAAGTAATTTGACCTTTCGATCTGCTTCCAATCACTTTTTTTACATGTGTACAGAAGTACTTTGACCTTTTTTTGCAACACTCTACATTCTTTATCAAACCATGGTTGTTTTATTGCTTTTCCTTCCCATACTACCATATCTGCCTGGTCAGCAGCTCTCCATACTTTGTCTTTAATTTCTCGATAGCCTAATCTCTCTTTCTGCTCATTAATTGTGTTTAGGTTTGCAATGTAGTCATCTTTTTTCTCCTGATTCCATCTAAGTCTACTCTTATTGCTCTGTGTAGAAGTAACCTGACTCCCTCCTAATGTAAGTAAAAGTGGGAAGTGTCCCGTATTTGTTTCCAAGACTTTGAGGTTAACAGCTTGGTTACATAATCCTCCTCCTATTAAAACTAAGTCTATGACACTACTTCCATTATGGTTTGCAAATGTAACTTGACCTTTTTGGTCGTCTCTTACTCTTCCGTTCAAGACGATGAGCTCATGTTCTGCCGTCATTTCTAAGAATTTCCTCCCCCTTGCATTAACTGTAGCATCCTGACTATTTCTGATATTCCCTATCCACCTTGTTTCGCTGTACCCGATTTCTTCTAGAGTTCCCAACGTTCCTATCCTAGAGTTAAAATCACCCGTTATTACAAGGTCATGGCTTGGGTGGTTCTGCTTTAAGTTATCCAGTTCGTCATTTAAATCCCATATTATACCGTCTTTTTCCTGTCCTGGTGGAATATATACATATCCTACTAGTAATTTCTTTCTCTGTACAGATAGCGATATTATAATCCAGTTTTCATTACTACTTGCTACCTTTACCTCCTGGAATTTTATATCTTTTTTTATTGCAAGTGCTATTCCTCCCGAAGGCCTTCCTCCTAAATTACTACTATTAAATGTGGCACTGGATTGATATACTGTGTATTGATTCAATAACTCTAATTGGTTATCTTTGTTTAACCATGTTTCCCCTAGACATATAAGGTCATTTTGCAGAATATTATTTCTATCTTCTATATCTATATTTCTAAAATTATTGTAACCGCTAATATTCCATATTATTATACTTATCCTAAAATCTGATCCTGATATTACTGATGATAATGCCGGCTCCATAGGTTCATCCCGTCAAGTGATCTTTGCAAATCGTCCCTGCACCTCGTTCACGTCTCCATTGTCGTTGACCTGGTAGCTTGTCTTCCTACCGTTGTTGTCCACCAGCACGGTCCCGTTTCGGATAGTACACTTTGTATTTGCGTCCTTTGCTCTTAATTCCTTTGCTTTATCTCTCAGTTTTTTCTCGATGAATCTCTCGTATCTTGTCTTCTCTCCATCCAAGTAGTAACTTGTGCCCTTTAGTGCACCTTTTGCCCGGAATAGCTCGTACTTGTCGACCTTTCTCTCCAAGGTGAATACAGCAGACCGGGATTTACCGTCCATGTATTTCCCCACTCTTCTCGCATCCTCCAGTCCCATAGCGGTGCTCACTTTTAGGTCATCTTTAATAAACTTCGCAACTGCCTCAACTAACTGCTTTCGGTTTTCACCTTTCGGTTCACTTATACCCACAATAACTAACTTCTTTGAGTTTACTTCCTTCTGCAAATACTCGAATTGTCTTTCCAGGAAAGACATTGACTGCTTTAATGTTTCGACGTCCTTTATTATTGGTTCGAAAAGGTCCTTGACTTTACCAAGATAGGCTCCATCCAAGTAGTCTTTTAGATCGTCGAAGTCTTTTATTTTTCGTTGCCCCGTCATATTTCCACTTTCCTCGCGTAGTCTCTTAGGTATCTGTGCGTCCCTTGAGGTGGATTGGACCCCTTCCGGTGTAACACTTAGTTGCCTCTTTGATCTATTATCTGGGCACCAATTAAGGATTCGGGAGATTTCATATAGAGTGGTGGATAAAAGTAAGTCATGTTCTGGTTGTGGTGGTTTATAAAAGTTCCCTACTATTAGTCTTCTCCGAGTGTGCATATTGTAGGTGAAGAATTAAGGCACTGGGTGAACGGTAAAGAACCGATATGAGTTTAAAGAATGTTGAGTTGACTAAAATAATGAGGCCACCCTTAGCTCGTCCGTGTGTATGCATTTTTACAGCTAAATTTTGTGTTATGATGCACACTGTCCATGCTATGGGCGGTGGAGAACAGGAGAATTGAGTTGTTCACTCGAGGAAGGTTGAACTGGCTCTCAATTACTAAGTAAAACCACATCTCCATTTTGTTTAACAAAGTAAAAGCTGGTTCCTGCAAGAACAGTAAAAAGAGTACTAAATAAAAAGCTGCCTAAACATTTAGTCAGCTTAGAATTCTTCCAGTCATTGTTTAGGAAATACGAACCTGGACAATGCTCCGTTCGAGTTAGAGTATCAATAATTTTGTGGTTCAGTGAAGTTTAGTAGCCTTTGTGTATTTCATGGCCTGAAATACACAAATAAGAAATAATGCAACTGTTCTTGTTAAATATGTATGTTTTAACTTAACTATAACCTCTGCGGGTTGTGCCGGAGAAATAAACTACAGGCAACTGCGTGATTCATTCTGCCCTACTCGTAAAGTGATAAACGTTAATCACCTCGAAGCGGTATAAGGCTATCACATCTCCCATCAAAACACCCCTTAGGTCATCTCGTCTAGTTATCGCTCGAACATATAGGATTTCATCGCCATTGATAGCCGGGTGCATTCGAAGGGTGTTTAAATAATCCTCCAATTCTTACATTGATCCTGGTGAAACTGCCGAATATTTTCCTTCTGAATTTCGCGAACCATAGTTTCTAAATGCTTAAATTGGGCCTTTAATTCGTTGCTGGTGTACAGTTCTACAGCTCGTTTTGTTCTTTTCTTTGTCACCCGCAGACGTTGTTCAACAATTTGCAAAGGTAAAGCTTCATCAGATAGGGCAAAATGAGGCGCAACTGTAAAAGTACATGCCTTTTTCTGAAATACCCACTAGAACTTCGCATAGTTTCGTCATCTTGACTTTCGTTAAAGACCAGCCAACATGTTCACATGTAATTCGATCCAGTACTTTCACGCAAGCTAAAATAAACATTCAAATAGGTTTGGATTTTAAAACTTATGTAATCACTTTTTTCTACTCTCCTTAAAACCAAAGCCAACCTTTCATTCACTTCTAATTATTGATCTCGATTAATTAAATTTTACAAGAAAGGAACTTAAGCTTGAGTAGAAGACTTCTCATTTAGTTTCTTACCTGCTGTTTGTTCCCGTTTTACACGGTATGCGTTCAGAAACGCTTCCGGTATTCGTGAAACTAATAGTGAAGGGAAAATTATGCCTAACAATACAAAGGACAATAAATTATGCCCGTCAGTTCACTTGAATTGAACTTGCTAGCTGCACCGGGAGGTTATATAATCTTTCCATAACGGGCTGATTACGGGGCGGGGCTAACTTATGCGCGGGGATGGGGCTGGGGTAATTTATGCGCGGGGATGGGGATCGAGGTGGGCGGGCGGGGCTCATTGTGGGGCGGGGCTTACTTATGCGCGGGGATGGAGGCGGGGATAACTTATGCGGGGATTACTGCTGGGCCAAATTACGCGGCGCGCGGGGCTAAATTATGCGTCATAGGTAATTATATAGTGGGCATTGGATATAGTGTATTGGTGGCACTAATCGGCGAAAACCCCGTCGGATAATTTTAAACATAACATTTTTGTCGGATTCGAGAGAAAAAAGGGTAAGTTTAGCCTGAGTGGGTATCGGATAACTTTAGTCGGATAGTGTATCGGTTAAAACCTAATTGGATAAGTTTGAACGGAATATATTGTAGGGGTGGGGGGGGGGGGGATTATCGGATAACTAAAGTCGGTTAGGATATCAGCGGTGGAAATAATCGGCCAAAGCCCCATCCGATATATTTAGCCAGCTAGATTTTTGAGACAGCCAAAATTAAATTTATTGGTGGGAATGAGGGGACTTGTGTTGATGTTTGTTTTGACGGTTAGTGTGTTAATAAAAAAGAATTCTTATTTGATAAAGGTTAAAGTTCAAATTATTTACTCAAAAAGGCACAACATACACAATATTACGTTTTTTTAGCGTTTTGGAGTTTGATATAAAAAAGGTAATAAAAGTTTAAGCGATATTCTTAAGTTTCAAGTTTTGTAACAAAAGGTAGAATGAATTTTTTAATTTGGTTTCATTTTTTGGACCTCTTCTTTTAGGATTTGGTGACGGTTTATTCAATTAAAAAAAAGGATGATGGATTCTGCCCAAGAAGAAGACTCTTTCTTACTTCCTTTATTAGAAATAGGAGGAAATGTGGAGACGTTGCAGGGATTTTATTCCTGGAGGAGAAAGATAAGACCTTTATTCCATCTTTTGGATAAGCCACCCTCAGATGAACTGGAAGCACTTATTTTGTCCCAGGAAAATAAAATAACAGCAAATAATCCGATATTTAAAGATCCCAATCTCATTAGCAAATGCCAAGTTAGTTTTTAAAAGTTTTAAACAACATACCCTAAATTCTTGACCATATGGTGCGGCTTATATATGCAAAACAAATGTTTTGAAACGTATTTAACATGAGAGATATAAGCCCTTTAACATGCGAAGGATAGGCATGGGCATAATTCACGAGGGCGGTATATTGGCGAGGATTTAGGGTCTATCGTATTTCTGGAAATAGTTATATCCTTTGACAATTCCCCTCCTGAAATTATTCCTCCATTTTCATGTTTAAAATAAAAATTTGCCTTATTCGGATTAAGGGTTTTGCTATTTTTCCTTCTTAATAATAATTTTCTCGGGGGGAATTATTTCCGGAAGTAAGTACAGCAAGGTATTTTGCTTCGTGGTACAATTGAGATATATTTTAACCGTTTCTTTTTGTCGTTTAGAAACTCTATGAAAGTCTCCTTGAGCTTTTTAATAAAGCGGAAACGGAATGCTTACAGTTGTGGGAAGAAGTACAAAGTTCGAGTGATAAAATGCTAAGAAATAAAGATATTGGACTAGGATTCTCTTTGGCGGATGCTAGGATAATTAAAATTGTAATATGAACTGTCTTTTTTTGTAATTTATTTTTGTTGACAACTGGTATAGCATTATTGATGAGACACTCTTTATTTTACAGCTTCGAGACTTAACGGCTCAGATAAAGTCTACGGAGGATGTTAAGCGTAACCGGATTGCGGAAGTTGTGGAGGAAGTTAGAGAAGAAATTGGTAACATTTGGAATGTCTGCATGATAACGGATGAGGAGAAGGGCCTGTTTAAAGAGTATAGTTCTAAGGATTACACAGAAGAACTGCTCCAAATACATTATAAAGAACTGGAGACCTGGCAGATTTATCATAAGAAGAATTTAGAAATATTGAACAAAGTAGTTGGATGTTTTTAATCATGTTTAGTATAATTTAAGCCTTAGAAATAGGCATTCGCATTATCTTATTCACATTTACTTATTTTTCTCTTAGATCCGTAAACGTGATCAGATGTGGAGAACCCTAAGAGAACTTGAGGCTAGAGCGGATGACCCTAATCGATTTGTGAATAGGTAAAAAAAACTGCCCGTTTTTTTAAATCATCTTAGTAATCCTTTCGGTTTTGTAAGAAATGTTCTTATTTTTTTAATAGAGGAGGGGCTTTGCTAAAAGACCAAAACATGCACAACTGTATTACAAAAAATCTACCCAAACTTGAAACCGAGCTTGTGAATTTGGCTAAGAAATTTGAACAGGAGCACGGCAAGAAGATGAAGATTCTTGGTATACCAATTAAAGTAATGATTGACGAAGAATGGGCCAAGTTTAAGAAGGAAAAGGTGGATAGAAAAAACCAAAAGTTACAAGGGACTAGTAGTAGCAGTGTGGGTCTAGCTTCAAGTTCAAACAGAAAGTCTATTGCGGTTAGTTACTCAAAACTCAAATGTAAAAACTATTTCTCTTATTTTTATTCCCATTTTTTCTTTGCAGCGACCTCGGCAATCCGTTATGCCAGTGCCTTTTTATTCTGGAACTACGCGATCAGCGGCTAAACGAGTTGGTCCTAAATTGCATACAATTACGGATTGTGATTATATTCCATCTCCCAAAAAAGAAAAGGTATCGTGTACGGAAGCCCTTCAAAGTAGGGACACCGAGGATGAGCAAGACCCCTCCACCTCCTCATACTCATGCCCTTATAGACAGAAGAACTGAATGTTTTATAGATTTTTGATGGAAAACTACACAATGCTTTGTAATTCATTATTATTATTTTTATTAAAGGGTAATATTTTGTTTGAGATTAGAAACAAGTTGAAAAGGGTAATCAGTTTTCGTATCTCTGTGACTGTTCCATTTGCTCAATAGCTGTGTAATTATTGGATACTCCTAATCTTTATTTATGTTTAAAATATTAATATTTGGCCGTCTTATTTATCTTAACCTATCAAAATTAAACGGAATGTGTGCAATAGCCTGGTATAGTTTTGTAGGGTGTGTGAAAAATTAATTATAAACGACTATCTCTGATCTGAAATATATTTTTTAGCCACACCAGGATACCAGAGGCAGGTACAGTTTAGCTCATTTTAATATGGCTTTAACTTTATTTAAATAGTGCAGCAAAAAAATATGAACTTACCATTTTTATTTGATCAAAATAAAGAGCACTCTTAAAGTTAAAGTATTTTACTTGAAAGAATTTATTGATAAACAATTATCTCAATTATGCAATGAAGAGTTGTGATTTCAAATTAGAATTGTATCCCTTTTTGTGAATTCTAACATTTATAAAGATCAAGTTTGCAAAACAATGAAATCCTCAGGCTCGTCTAGCTGACTCTGACTGGCATTGACATCAGCAGAAGTGTTGGACTGAGCTGGTTCCACGGATTTTGACAGTGCGGCTTCCATCGGTCCAGTATCTTCAACGGTGGGGGTGATGAACGTTGCACCAAGTCTAGAGTTCTTATGGGGATCCGGGGAACCGGTCGAGACGTTCTGGACAGAGATATCCTCCCCAACAACGTTTGGACCTCCGACCTGGTCGGACAGCGGAGTGGTTGGCACGTCAGGAAGCGCCAGGGAAATGTCAGCGAGCGACACTGGAGCATCCTCCTTCCCAGGTTGGGCTGCACAATATAATATATTTCAAAACTTACAAAGTATTTAAACATTTTGTGGACTTGGATAAAAGTTAGACTTACATCCAGAGTTTTTGACAGGGGCGTTCAGATCATTTTCCAAAGTCATGATGTTTTGCAACTCGGTCTCAACACGGCTGAAGTCATCCGGACTCAAGTGGGCGCTTATCATTTTCCCAACTTTGGACCGCTGATTCTCTGCCATCTTGTATTCCTCTAGGATTCGGACGATATCGTCCACCGGAGTTATTTCCTTCAACTGCTTTGTCAAACTGGAGTTTCCGGTCTGGAGGCTTTCCAGTGTCTGCAATTATTTAGATAAGCCTGTTATCAATGATAACTCCTAAATAATTGAATAAAACGCAACAGACAAACTTACCGATCCTTCTAAAGGAGCTGGGTCAATGGAAGTGAAGGCCTCGTCAATTTTTGTCAACTGTTCGGTAGTCCTTTCCAGGAGAACTTCTCGGCACCGCTTGTGCTTTAGGATTAGGAGAGCCCCTCTATTATAAAATAAATGCCGGTTATTCATACGTTGTAGTAGCATTTCCCCGGGGGGAAGGGGGTCACTTACCCGACATTTCCCTCCGTGACATATTTCCTGACGAGGTCATAGTGCTTCTCCTGACCCCCTTCTTGTAGTTTACCCTGGAGATCCTTAAGAGCGGCTCGATCTTTTTCCAGTTCCTAATAAAGTACCAGGGGGTTTTAAATATACTTTAGCCTTTGCTTTGCGTAACGGTTGGGGGAGAGGGAAACGCCTTACCATGAATGTCTTATTCCCTGATTTGGATCCCTTTTTCCCAGCGTGCTTGCTGAAGCCTGATTTCATTGATTTATTACCCATATTTATGAAACAACGACGAAAGATTTTGATGCTATGAGAAAGCGAATTTTAAAAATGGTCAGGGGTTCTTGAAATTGAAGTTGCCTACTATAAATTTTATTTTTGCTATTCTACAAAATGAATTTATAAAAAAAAGTCTGCAAACAAATTTGAGATAGTGGGGTAATTTCCATGGGAACACCTTTGGTTTCTGTCATATAGGAGGGTCCACGGCATTTCTGACCCAGTTGGGTTGGGGTCTGGGCATGCTGTGTTTTGGGGTCTGGTATCCCAATCCAGAAACGTATTTCTACTCAATTCTAAAATTGACAAAGATAGCATTGTCTTATGTATGCTGTGCCTATTGCCTGTACGTATGCTTGTGTAGTTATCAATTAAATACATTTAGAATTAGATAGCAGCAATAATATAGAATCCAACGATAATGGCATCTATACTTGGCCACGGGACCGTACTGGATAGCTTCTTCTTGTCCTTTTGTATTCATTTTAACAACGCGCAGTGGGTGTACCGGGGTGTACACAAACATTAAAGGATAGGGAGGGGTTTGGGTGGGCGGAGCCTGTTTAACATGTAAAGGATAGGGCATTTCAGGAATTCCAGTGGGTACAATAAGAAACCAGGGGGTACAATGTACCCACGCTGGTTGCGCCTATGCATTTTAATACGACGAAAGGGGTTTTTTAAATATTTCTTAAACCTGCTTTTTAACCCTGAAAAAGTTCAGTATAATGGATCTTTCAGTTTCATAAATTGTGTGTGTGTCGTGTGCATCGATTAGTAGGATGGATATAGAAGCACATCTAACAAATATAATAATATAGGTATACTCATTTATATCTACAAATTCTGTTACCCCTCTGACAAAATGTGTTATCCAAATCTATAAACTCTTAATTAAATAACCTTAAGAGGAGGATACAATACACGCTTTGTCTGGCTGCTTTATTTAATATTTTTCATTGTATGATCGTTGTGGCCGACAGCAGGATTTATTGCTAATAAAGGTCAGAACCCTATGTTACTACTACTGGGAATACCCCATCCCATCCCAACAGTTCCCATCTATTTACTCCAATGGGAGGAAGAATTATATATGATTTTGAAGTTTCAAAAAATGGGTTAAAGATGGGAAGGAAGTATATGCCCTTATTTGAGCTATTTGTTGGTATAATTTAGATTACCAATCCAATCTAGATTTCAACCATCTCTAACCACAACCATTTACTTTACTCTACTGAATAACTTGGGATGTAATATTTAAAACGGAGGTAGAAGCTAGAGGATTAAAATAATTTCCCCAAGGGAATTGACTGATCACGGACTATTTCTACAGACTACAGTAGACAGCATATATGTAGCCATCCATGTCCTAATATTCCTATACTCTTTCTTATTGCAGATTCCAGCCCATGCTAAAGTTAAAATTAAAAGTTATTACCCTACGTAGGTTTACTACTTATGTACTTACAACAGTGCAGAAACCGTTTAGAATATCCCGAAGAAACCAGGTAGGAGGATATGCGACTGGCTTTATAGTTAAATACTTTAATAAAAACCTACCTATGCTTATGCATGCTCAATTTCCCTTTCTGATGATGATACAATTAGGAGGAATTCCATATTGAATTTAAGATGTAGTGAGCTATTGAGTTTTGAGAAGTATTATTATCCTATTGGACCAACGTTTTATCATATCAATGGATTTTTATTATGCAGAGTAACTGATTAAAAAGCTATTATGGATGGAAGTTGGTTAGGGTTCTCTCTGTCCTTCATGGGTTTCTTGGGGTTTTTATAACTTTTTAATATTCATTTAAAAATTAACCATCTTTCCCTTCAGATTAAGAATTATTTTATAGGATTTAGGAAAAATACAAAAGTTGCTGATGGGAATAGGGATGGATGGTTGGATAAACCTTGGATACACTCAAATTCCTTAAAATAAAACGAATTACCCTAAATCTAAGTGATCTAAATTTGTAAAGTGTTATATAATTCTTTGTAAAATTCTGTGTTTATTTCATGCACAATTAAACGTTCCCTATTCCAACTATGCATAGTCTATCTTTCTACTTTAATAAATAACTTTATAAAATTTACCTATCTCCGATTGTATCCATTTTTAGCCTAAATTCCGTTTTTAATTCCCCGTATGAAATATTCCCTATAATAATTCCAACCCTATAGAGATCCGATATCTACTAAACTCCGTCTGTTTCTTTCCCTATTAAAAGCAGTTAATCGGGAAGTATAAAGCGTTTTATGATAAGTTTAAACAAATCTCCTACCTTGGATATATAAACTTAACTTGGATATGCATACACCTTCCAACCGTTTTTTGGAACCTTGTTAAAATCATAACCACAAATGTGATAATATCATTTATTTTAACCACGAAGCCAGTGGAATAATCTGGTAACCTAAATACGCTGATAAGGTCGGTGGTGGTTGTTGCGATAATAAATTTACCAAAAGGTGTTAGGAACTTTTAATACTGTGAGGAGACCTTGTGTTCTTTATAGTTTTATTACCTGTACTTTTTACACAATTAAGGACTACTGGGTTACCTCCTCAATCCTCACACTTACTGAAACTTGATAATTATAATCATCTCTATACTGCATAATAAAAATTATACTAATTAACTGATAAGAGATAGCGATATCGGTCTAGTCTACCAGTTCTCAGGTCGATTCCAACGGGTAACTAGTCACAGCTACTACTACTGCTACTTCATTTCTAAGGTGAGATCCTTCCTTTTTCATACGAGTTATTGGAAATATTGGACTGCTGGGGGGTTTTTTTTACAAGGGTTTATGGTTTATGGTTGAAGGGATTTGTGATAAGGATTGAGGGAGGATGGCAGGTCAAAAGGCTAAGATTACGGAGAGCAAGTACCATCCGAATGCGGGTAAGGGGGCTTGTGCTTTCTTCTACGATTCCGAGGAAGGGACCGTTCTGGGAAGGACTGCTGGATCTTGGAGTATGAATACTTTTACCCATTTTTTATTTATTTTTAAAATAGTAGAAAAGGGATATAGGAAGGAATGACCACGCCCAAACTGTGGTGAAAGAGAGAGAGAGAGACAGGGTATATTGTAATTTAAAATATAATAGGCAGATCTGAACAGGTCTAGAGAGGAGTATATAAGATCTAACTAAACAGAATAAGATTTACTGGCCACTTTCTCAGGGAATGAGTAACCATTTTAACGTATTTCCTGTTTTAACTCCTCTGAGGAGTTATTGTTAAAAAAAACATTTATTTATCATTTGAGTATAATATAGGGTGAAATGTATTTTTAAACGTAGAAAGGGAGAGGGTAATTATCACAGATTTAGGGTTTTAGTATTCTGGAAGGATTAAACGTAAAAATATGGTCCAGTATCTTAAATATTGAAAATGTAGAATGTTTTTTAAAAATGTGATGCATTATTAAGGGAATTTGGGTACTTTTTACCATCGGGTTGGTTGTCATTATTTTGGCATTCCCTTGTTAACTGTTTTAATAATAATGGAGAATGTATACCAACTTTATCCATAATTAATTTTATTGAAGTCCCGATTTAATTCTATATTCTATTGAAATTAATAATGTGGAAGGAAAGGACACAACTGTCATGTTTTAAAAATTTGTTAGGTTAAATTTAAAAGGTTTTTAAACCTCGGGATTAAAAAAAGGTATGAAAGTTAAATTTATATACAGGAATTTTAATGGGTTAGAGTTGCCTGGTTATTCCATAAAATCTGGATCTGGAAGGTTTTTATAGCTCTCATTCCCTCAATGTTGTTATTGATGTAGAGTAAATTATTAAAGACCTCAACCAGAAACTCTGCAATATTATTTAATACTCAATCAGTCTATAATAATAAACTTTGCGTTAAATTAAAAAGGTATATTATCCTTTTTAGTAGGATAGGTATTTGGATTATATGATCCAAATACCGGTTAAATCTGCTAAAATTAGTGCTAAACTAAACGGCCTTGTGAGCCAATTATCAAGTGGCATATGAAAAATTAACACACCTATCAACTACCTTACAACACTTGAATAAAATATACACAGTCCTCTTGGGATCCTATCAGAATTTATGGATCATAACGCGGTTTAACCCCGAGGTAGCATTGTATTTAGCTCTATATAGTTAATCATGCATTCAATTAGTAGAATCCGCATCTCAGGAAGCATTTCCCAAAAATCCTGATATAGCAATTAAGAAAAGAATCAAAGTAAACTAAACCGTACTTGTCCAAATTACAGACCCTAAGCAGTCCTCATCCTAAAATTAACCATAAAATGCAATGCAAAGCACACAAAATAACGATAAAGGATGCCCATGCTTTTTTTTCCATGCGTAAATAATATTGCATTGCAATTTTCATTTTACTGGACTTTGTTACTCGGTCCGTGTAGCTTTAAAAAAATGAAGAGATTAGATTTAGCAGAACGTCATAAAATTCTGCAATCTGTAAGCTTTTGCTTTGGCTTGTAATTTGTAGCCTGCCCGTTGATTTTTATGTTTTAAAATCCCCAACTAAATGTCGGTTAAAGTTCTTGATCGTGTGTATAAATATTCATGATTGAGCTGGTAGGTAGGTAGGTAGGATTGTTGAGGATATCAGACAAAATAATCACAGTCAAGTTATGCAGTCATGCTGCCATGCCAGAAATCCTTATAAACTCCAAATTCTAAACTTACCAACATTTAATCCACAGAGAGAGTTAAAACATTGGGAAGGATAGAGTTAAATTATTGATAAGTCTGTGCAATCTATCCAGCATATTATAGGGATTTTTCTGTTTGGCATTTACAATTACGATAAGGGAATTTATACATGCTTCTTTTAGATAGGCACATCCAATGGAATGAAATTAATGAGGTTTTAGTAAAGCGATAAAAAAAACTAGAAAGGATTTTAGTAAAAATTAGATGAAAAACTGACAGCTAATTTTTGCTGTTGCCTTTAATTCTTGCCCATATGTCGCTCCGCCCCCGTTAAATATGCCGCACGCCTATCCTTTTCATGATAAAAGGGGTATCTCTCCCATGTTAAACATGCTTCAGAATTTTTGTTTGTATATATAAGCCGCGGCATATATGCGAGGATTTAGGCTAGTTGAGGTAAATAATAGTAATTTAGAGTGTGTAGAATTTGTATTTAAGAACATAGATTCCATCCAATTCCAATTCCATAAGCCCCACGTTTTTGATGAAATGATAGTAATGAATTTGTATAGAAATATGGGGACCAAATTAAATATTGGTTGATTACTTTTTTAATGTGAAATGTTGTATTTGTTTTATATTGCAGTAAAGATAATCGTCTTTTATATAATCTATTACATCTGTTTGGCCGGTTTCTTCACACTGAATTACTACATCTTTTCAAGAACACTTAATGAGAAGTCTCCAAAATGGATGTTGGATGAGTCGTTGATTGGAAGTAATCCTGGAATCGGGTTTAGACCTTTGCCAGACCGTGACACCAATGCCGACTCCACTCTTATTTGGTACAGATCAAATGATGAACGAGACTCCAAGTTCTGGTACAGTCAGCTAGAGACTTATATGAAATGTAAGCAAAAGGATCCTACCCTCTTCTACTACTAAACATTACACTTTATAGCACTGGGGTACGAGGGTACAGTTGTACCCCCCTCCAATTCCCAATAGGCACTATCCTTTACATGTTAAGCAGACCCCGCCCAGCTAAGTCACACCCATTCCTATCCTTTAATGATATTTGTACCCTCCGGTACCCCCTCATGGTATCCTATACTAAAAAAAATGTTACAGGGACCCTTTTAAAACTTTGGTGATAAGAAGGGGCCATTTTGGGGGATAAGGGTCTATTATTAGCACTGATCTTGGGCTAAAATCAGGGTTAAACGGGTTTCTACTAATTAAGATTTGCATGGGAAGGGAGGCTAGCTTAGCTTGTAACGGTTTATAGGCGTAAGGATGGAAGGTCAAATCCTCAAATCGTCTCCGAGCCCTGCCAAGTCCCTTACTTTAGAGTTTTGAATTGCTTATAAAGCACAGCATTGGATATCGTACCGAGGTCAGGGTCAAAGTTGATATTGTTGTAACCTTTGACCGTTAAAAACCCCTTACAACGCGGATAGAGACTTGGGTGTGACTTACGGTCGGTAGAAAGCTTCAAGTAGATGTTTAAATGGTTCTGTTTGAGGGATGGATGTTTATTTTGAATCAGGGATTTGCATATAAGTTTGCATGTTTTACTTTCTCGTAGCCGTGGACGTTCCAGTAGGACCAGGCCAGGTTGATTGTAGTTACGGTGGAATCACAG
Source organism: Hydroisotoma schaefferi (assembly GCA_034682405.1). Lineage (NCBI taxonomy): Eukaryota > Metazoa > Arthropoda > Collembola > Entomobryomorpha > Isotomidae > Hydroisotoma > Hydroisotoma schaefferi. The sequence continues at coordinate 179 of JAQFZX010002761.1, read as the reverse complement.
CCAGTGAATCTGCCTCCTGCAGAATAAACGTCACCGAATTTGACAAGAGTGAATGCAGCGCTCGGGAGAAGTTCGGTTATCCAGATGGAAAGCCTTGTGTTCTTATCAAATTAAATAAGGTATGTCTATTCCCAGGAGAGTGGAAGCGATGATCCTTAAGGGAACGTTCTTAATCCGCT
>JAQFZX010002760.1:0-16518 GCA_034682405.1 Hydroisotoma schaefferi | reverse complement strand
ACTTTTTACCATTCAACAACCACTCTTCTGGAGTATATTTAAACTGTATGAAATAAAACGATTACTGAGTTTTGCAACTAATGGGCATTATCTTTCCACCTAAAATATCTCATCCGCCATGAATTCAGTACTTTTAGCAAGACTTTATTTTACTTTTTTTTAAAGTAAACTTAAACCCTCTTGTAAACTCGATTAGCATTAACTCCCTTTGCGGAGAAGGTAGCTTTCATCTCGGTAGCGAAGAACTCTCGGGTAGTTGTAGAAGCCTCGTCTCCGATCTTCTGAACGTGGACTAGCTTGCTGTCGCCCTCCTTCGTAATAGTGGACTGCAGTAGACATTAAGATAACATTCAGTTAGTACTTGAGTAGCTTGTACTACCCTAAATCCTCGCCCATATGCCGCGGCTTATATATGCAAAAAAAGATGTTTTGAAGTATGTTTAACGTGGGAGAAATACCCGGCTTTTAACATGTAAATAGGCGTTAATTAACGAGGGCGACATATGGGCAAGGAGTTAAGGTACTTTAATTAAAAGTCATTCTACCTTGGATTTACGTCCATCTGCAGTCTCCTCATCGAATTCCTGTCCTAGTGTGAAGCTAATCTCGGTGTTCTTCAGGGCAGTGAGGGTCTTCAATGTGTATTTGCCACCGGCTTCGGAGATATCAACTGTTGGTTTGGCCTGTTTTTCATGAGCATATTACATAAGGAAATTAATAAGTATTCATATTTTCTGCAAATATTGATTCTAAAAAAAAGCAGCATAACTTTAGTCTATTGACTTTGAGAATTCAGTCAGACATACAAGTCTGGCTTGGCAAGCTTTATTTGCGTAATGATATTATTACTACTAATAATCTACAGCCACTAATGTATCAATTGGTTGTAAATGTTTACACACCTTTTCAGCCAAGTTCCTTTGGATCATTCCAACTCCCTAGAATAATCAATCAAATAAATAAACAGTATTATCTCGAGACAAGTTTTTATCTGTAATCTTTTACCAAATGAATACTTTATGTATTTGCAAGCTATTGAAATATTTTCCGTCGGTAAACTCAGTATAAACCAGATTTTTACTAGCTTAAAAACACTAAGTTCGATCGATTCTGTGAAAAAGATGAGATAATTTTCATAATGAGAAGTTAAACCCGAAATAGTTGTTATCCCTTTTAATAATTCACCTTCGTGACTTTTTCCCCATCATCTCATCCCCAGAAGTTAGAAAGTTGATTTTAAACCCGTATATCCTTGAATAGCGGACCCCTCTTAAATTATCTACTATTAATAACCCTAAAAGCCCTATTTAATTTTGTTAAATTTGACCCTTAAAAACGGAAAAAATCAATAGTAGCCCGGCGACTATTCAAGGATTTTGTAAAATTAATTAATTAGAAACTTACGACTGCTTTTAAATATTCTCCAAAATTGTCGCTTGAAACCATTTCGTACCTTCCAACGATAGACATGATTGAAGTTTAGTAGTGCTAGAAGTAGAGTTCCAAAAGATTGCTGGAATAAACGAAAATTACAATTGAATACTTGAATTTTTTTTAAAGCTTCCTCGATACTATTTTTCCATTTCTAGTAATTGATATTCCAAGAATGTAATGCAAGCCATTATGGAAACATTTCCGAAAAACGTATGTATTAAGTACAAAGGCTTAATTTAAAAAAAAAGCTTCTCGCTAGGTTAGTAATTCCATTCAAACTCCAGCTACTTTACTTCAAACTGCAGTTTTTAACTACATGCTCTACTAATATTAGCACCAATTATATCTCCAATTTCGATGCAAATTCTAGTTAATTATCTACCAGGAAAACTTACACCAAAAGCCTTTAAACGATGAACGTTCCAAGTAGCAAACAAGAGACAAAGTGAGGATGGCTAATTGGTTTTACATACTTTATATAAGGTGAAGTATGGACCACTTCTATGAAAAAATATCGGGGGATGAATGTTGATCCAGACATTAGGATTAGGAATACAAATTTATCATATACGCTGTAAAAATGTCAAAAGCATATCCTCTCATATTTTGTAACGAAAAAAAACGAGTGCTTTCATCACTGCGAATCACTACATTACTACTATCGGCATTAGTTTATACAATCCAGCCACCTTTTATACCTAAAAATAAACCATGCTGATTATCTGTACAGAAGATTAATGAAGTGTATGGAACGAAAGGTTCGTTCAGGTGAATTGAATACAGTATACAGAAATTAGTACTAATTCCATACTTCTTGTAGTGGTAAGCCTGGCATATAATATTATTATTAGGAATAGTAGTAGCAGTAAAGGTGATATGAGTTAGTTTGAAACTGCATTTATGAACATGATTAAAAGCAGAACTTGAATGTTGACTTGACACGATACCGATGTTCATGCTATATCTTCTGTCAGTGAAGCCAACGAAAGTCAAGTGTGACTTTACAAAGACCAGATCAAATCAAAGCTTTTGACACGAAAGTCTTTATGAAAAATATATTATATGACATAACTTAACCCATGATGTAATATTTTGATGGATTTCTCTGTAAACAAAATTATTCAGAGAAGACAATAAATAAAAGCTTATGGCAGGGCTGGGTGTGGTTTTTCTGATAACATAAATGAACAGAATGTCTCAGTTTTTACTATAATAACAAAACAACCTTTTATTAAATATTTATGAAGAATTACATCCTCTTGTAAACCCGGAGAGCGGAAACCCCCTTGGCGGAGAAGGTCGCTTTCATCTCTGTAGCAAAGAACTCTCGAGTGGTTGTAGCAGTTTCGCTTCCGATCTTCTGAACATGGACAAGCTTACTTTCCCCTTCTCTAGTTATCGTGGACTTAAAAAGTTAAGAATAAAGGCCATCAATTGCACGTTTTCATTTTAAAAAAAACATAAGGCCAAGAATCCAAATGCCTAGTTTGGCATTTTGTATCTTTATACCTTGGATTTACGACCATCAGCGGTGTCCTCATCGAATTCCTGTCCTAGAGCGAAGTTGAGCTCCGTGTTCTTCAGAGGAGTTAGGGTCTTCAGGGTGAATTTGCCACCGGCTTCGCTGATCTCAACTGTTGGCTTTGCCTTATGAAAAGATACAATTAGAATTGTTTTAGGTCCGTTTTTAATCATGATGTAACTTTGGATTTCATTTGTAAAGTTTACCAACCTTTTCTGCCAAGTTCCTTGCGATCATTCCAACACCTGAAATTCAATGAAATTAAAAAGTTTAGGGATAGGTACATTTCTCGTAAAAGGTAAAGTTAAAAAGATGAATTTGCATAAGAAACAAAATCTGTGATTTCAAATGTATAGCACTGTTTTTAAAAGATTATTAACGCTCAAATTAAATTAAAACCTTACAAAATAACGGTTGAGTAAATGAAGGTTTTCTATTAATAATTCTCTGTAGATGATGATATGCAAAATTATCTGTGGTTAAATCTGTATTTAAAACTCTTACCGACTGCTTTTAAATATTCTGAAAAATTTTCAGATGAGACCATTTCATATTTTCCAACGATCGACATGATGATTGATGAAGCTAATTGTTGACAGGAGTACACTGTAATTAAAGGTAGAATATTAACTTCCTGTTGTTACCATAAAATTTAATATAATTCTAATCCTTTTAGACTCCCTAAAGGATTGTTTTCTTTCACTAAAGGTGATCTAAGAATATCCTGAAATGTTTCAGTTCAAAAAACTTACCTAAGTTTCAAGAAAATCGGTCCAATCGTCAAAATAATGAGAATGATTAACTTTCCATCGATTAGTTAGCCTTATATAGTTAGGAAATTGGCATAGCATTAAGTAGAAGTAGCGGTAGTAGTATGCTTGTGACATGAAAGGACGTACAGCTTAAATAGCAATTAATTTGCTATAGGCTTACACTACCACGAACATTGAGGTCAAAGATCATATTAATTTTTCAGGCTATAAAAAAATCACCCGTATCAGTAAATCAATTTTATTCGGTTTCAGCTTTCGGTAGTAGCTCCAGTTATCTAAAGAGTTCGTGTTTTTAATTAAAAAGCTCATTTCTGTGTAAATATTAACAGTTTATTGATGACTATATCTTTCCATCATTACATAGTCAACAAGACTAGACTAGACCATCCATTTATGCCGGGTGTACAGCCTCCCATCCCGGCAGGATTTTATTGGTTTCCATGTTCTACTTCCTATCAATATCGATGAAAATCAAGGGTCAAGTGACAGATAACGATTGTTAAAACGGTTTAGGCAGGTAGATCGTTACGGCTTGAGTTAAGAGGCATGATCGCGGAGTCATATGAATGGTGGATTTTACACCGGGACCTAAGTTCCAGTTGTAAATGTAATAATATCCTGTGCTCTGAGATTTTTGAGCACCCGCAGGTTAGCTAGCTAAACTATTAGCATTAGCTCTCCAGCTTAGTATAAGTTTGAGCTGGTCTCACCAGCTATGTTTCAGTGGTTTCCAATTAACGGGAATAGGCTGCTTCTTGATCAATTTCAAAAACTGTTCTAGAAATGAAACCTGCAGCAATTTGTACTGATGAGCGGATAGGGTCGAAGTAAGCGTTCATTTCTGAGACACGAATCGTTATTTCAACTAAGGTTCTCATACAGCATGGTTGTAGTTTTAATTTTTAAAGAAGTCTGCAGAAGCTTTGAAGCGTTTATGTTTATGTTTTCCATGAACGCAAAGCTTTGAAGCGTTTATTAATAGTCTTTCATACTAGGCCAGTGCAAGTTGCCAGTAGGAAATAATGGTAGATTTGCTTCTCAGTGAGTATTTTACGGATTGAACAGTAACTCCTAACCCGAGCTTTTAAATGCGGAACTTAATATTAAATACTCTCACATTAAAAATAGACCGATTAATAAAAGTCAGACAAAGATTAGATGTGCAAATTAACCTTCCCTAAACCACACAAGTATAATCTTTGGATTAAGTTATGCTAAACGGTATTACAATAACTGTTAAAGTGTCAAGGTAATTTATTACTTTACTGTGTAGTTTATCCGGCTTAGATTAAGCCATATTTTATGCAATATAAACCATATATAAATAAAGCAGTATGAGTGATTAAGGGATTATTTTGATGATATGCCTGGCATAATTTATTTCTCGGATTGAATAGCCTTGCATTAGCTTAGTCTTATGAAATACCACAATAATTCTTATCTTGATACGAAAAAAATATTAATATTAAGTAAAGCCTAGTTTTTTAGCCCATTCTAGGGCTACAGGGATCGCCGTGTCCGTCCGTCTGTCTGGCAACAGGATAACCCTCGAACAAATGATGTTAAAACATCCAAATTTAGCAAAGGGGGTCACAATAATCTACCTCAGGCTAAGTTCGTAAATGAGCCAAATCGGTAAATTAAACGACCAGTGGGGGACAAAAACCCTCACTGGGTAATTAAATAGCCTGAAATACACAACTTTTCCACCGAAATCACAAAAATATAAATAATCTAAAAACGGGGGATGGGGTGTGGGGGCTTGCCCAATGTTGTTGCAAAACACATTGTTTAAAAAAAGGCAAATAGATATTGCGCCAAAGCGCCCTGGAATGGGCTCTGCCAGCTGCACCCGGAGGTTTTTAATTCGGGAATTTTGTCATCAATTGTTGAAAAAAGTTTGTCCAGTTTAATAATAAATTCAATACGTTTAAATAGATGTTGTTCAATGGTATATGTAAATGACTCTCAGGCTTGTATATCAAAGTTGCAGGGTAGAGCTAAAAAAAGGTTTAGTGAGTCTCAGTAAATAAATATGCTCATGAGAGAACCTCGTAGTAAATAGTAACTCTCTGCAGTCATTGAACATATTTTAATGACTGTTTAACTACTTCAACTAACGGCTACTGTTTTAGATGTATCCATGCTTTCAATTTAAGTTAAAAGTTGTGCAATGTCCGTCCACAACTTTATCCTACGTCCTTCAACCAAAAGAATTGCAAAATGCAAGGTTTGCTTCCAATGAAAAGGGACAACTCATTTAATTTGAATCATAGATAATAAGTACATGGTCCAGGTAGATCCAATCTGACCAGAAAAATCATTTGCTTAAAACTCAAAACCCCTTTGAGTTTAACACATTCGTATGCAAACTTTTTTGGGATTCTCATTGCTTTTCTGTAGGTATCTTTGGCATTTATCTTCTACGAAAAAAAACTATCCAACAGTGACTGAGGATGAGAATGACTGATTTTAGTTTTTATTTTCATTATTATAGTAAGTCCTTTCTTTCTATTTAATACGACTCATGCTTCATTCACCAAGCTCAATGAATGAAGGAATCGTCTGTATTTCTGGTCTTGAATTAGAGAATATGCAGTAAAGTCGAGTTGTAGTAGCCGATGATGTGGGGGGATGTATTCCAATTATCCCCAACTAGAGTTTTTGTATAGTTAATTACTTAGTTTCAAGAACGTCTCTATAAATTTGTTTCTGCAATTCACCCACTTTTCCAACTAATACTAACTAACTGCTTAATTTCGCACTCTCTGTGCTACAGCACATGCTAAATATATTAATTTGATGCAGACTTGTCATTTAACTATAGTTAATGTGGTACTAGTGGAATAGGTTGCAGAAGGATGATAATCTCAATACAACTATGAGCTGGGTAAAGGTCAAGATGAAAGTGGGACGTGTGCCGTGTGCATCGAATTAAAGTTCAAGGATAAAGTTTGCTGGATGGAGATAGAGATAGCTCAGAAAAAATGGGAAAAGCCGATAAAATTATAATTTGTTTCTCCATCGCTAAAAATACAATTACCGTGATCAACTTCAACTATCACCACGTTCGGTTAAAAAACGAATTCAGATAGAAAGTCTTTAGTCTAAGATTCTGAAAATTTACTAATTAAATTCATATTTTAACTTTGGGTGATTATGACAAACATTCATAAATTCTGAATTCCTAAGTCGAGTACCAAGATAAAGATAGAAACGCCTACTAAAAATCTTGGCCCTAACCATGATGAAACTTTGAAGGGGAAACCGTCTGTTTATTTTCAATATCAATTCCTGCCACTCTTAACTCTTTGTTTATTTAAGCTTTAAGTCAATCCACCAGTCAAGTCACAAAGGTTCACTCATTCCTTGAACTACAAACTATGTATTAATTTTTGATGGTTACATAAAACAGCCAAGGTTGACCGCTCTATGAATAGCTCTGGGTCTAAAGTCTTGAATGACGGGTTGGCAGATCTTACAGGAAACTCAGAGTTTAAAAGCAGCAGTGGCTTGATCCGGATGGAATGCTATTTTGGGTAATTTAGTCAGAAATTTTTGGCTGGTTTACTTCTTAGGCAGTCTGAAATTTAGAATAAAAAAACACATGAAAGGAGCTTCTAGTTGGAATTCAATCTTTTATGAAAATTCACGGGAATTATTTCTGAATTAATAAGAATTAATTAAAGAGACTTTTATTACCTTCTTATAAGTTCTCGTGGCAGTAACTCCCTTAGCAGTAAACGTAGCCTTGAGTTGGTCTCCATTGAATTCTCGAACGGTTGTTGAGGTCTCGTCTCCAATTTTCTGGACATGGATCAACTTATTTCCGTCAGCAGTAACGGTGGACTACAAAAAATACATTCCTTATACTTTTTTCTGTTTAGTCAATTTAATACCGTAAAAATGACCAGGAACTTTTGCATGCGTTTTATTCTATTTAACAATTTACCCTTGACTTTCGTCCATCGGCAGTTTCCTCATCGAACTCTTCCCCGAATTGGAAGGTAATTGAAGTGTCTTTGAAAGCAGAGAGAGTTTTCAAAGTATACTTGTCCCCGTTTTGGCTAATTTCCAATGTAGGCTTGGCCGCAGCGGCTAGGGCTCTTTTTGCCATACCCACACCTACCTTTCAGAACAGTAATAATTTTGTAAATTAAAAACTTGCTCAAAATATAAAAAACTCATCCCATTCTTGAACTCTAAACTTTAGGAAACTTTAAAGCATAAATTTACACGAGCAATCTTACCGATTTTAAATACTCATCAAAATTATCACTCGAAACCAACTCAAACCTTCCAGTGAAAGACATTTTGATTTTGGGTTGTGTTTTTTGCCTAAAATTATAAGAAAAAAAATGCCCCACAAAATGAAACTTAGTTTAAAATCAGTTAAGTAGCTGTAATATGTTATAAAAGTGCTGGAAATGTAATAAGTGCGAAGTAAAAACGGACGTACTGATACTCAATTTTCAAATCAACGAAGCTAACAACGGCTGAAGACTGAAGGTTGAAAAGGAAGAGGAGATCTGTCTATATGAATAAATGATAGTTTAATCCCCAAAGATGTTGAAAAATGTAAAGATGCTTATGCAACATTTATTTAAGCAGACCAGACGCCTTCTTAATTCATCTGAAACTCCCTAAAAATGTACTAGGTACTTGAACTAGAGTACGAGATAAATGAAGCATTAAATACGACCGACTCAAATGACTCAAAAGTGCAGTCGTCAGCAGCAAGATTTTTAAAGAAAATAAGCTTAGAAGCATAAATAAATTATGGATGAAGGAAAAGTTACATATCAAAGCATCATTTCATATAGAGATCAAGCTAAACTTGAACTACCGTACAGTTGTAGCTAGCCAAGACTGTAGGGGCTTTAGTTCATCCAGGAGCAAAACTACTCTCATGCAAATGCGGAATAATATCTTTGGGTGCATTAAAACAAGAAATACGTTACCATTAAAAATTATCACATTTACAAACGTTTCTCGTAGATTTCTAGCAATAAGTGAGTTATTCGGCGTTAAAAGGTTAAAGTTTAGTCTACCGTTTGATAACATTTTTAAAAACAAGGCTCTCAATCTTCACGAATAACTAAACTACATATATCCTAGAATACATTTATCTACAGAGTGTACAATGTACTTCAGTTCTAACTTTAGTATGTATTAGTTTGCATTTCATGCATCAGACTCAGACTACCTAATTTTTAGGGAGCATGGACTTTGTTCCAAGTTATAACTCATCCTAGACTATTTATGGAAATTACTCAAAGTGAAGCAGATTTAAAGAAGGTTTTCATAAGTCATCCATCCTCCCTTCTATTTACTTTATTACTCATAAATGATGTTTCCAAGAAATCAAACATAAGCTTATGCTAGAGGGACACCGCTTCGTACCAAAATGCTAGGGAAGTACACCCTTTTCACTAATATTTGACTAGCAAACACAGTTAGTTGCTGGAAGTTAACCACATTTCTGGACAAATGAAGCGTGAGAACGATGCTCAGAATTTCTGTTTCATCCAACTCTGGTTCTTGATAAGATAGACACAGCAGGAATTAAATAGAATTTTTAAATTTAAACCTGTCTGGCCTTTGTAATAACTTATGCCTGCATGATTTGATTAACCTAATGATTAAGATTGATTGATGGTGTAAAGGGTTTAAGCTTGAAATTTTTACATTTGCTAAGCCTCCACCTATAAAAATTCACTATTACATAGCATTTCTGTACCAGCGTACGTATTCTAGGTACATACAGCATAACACTTATCATAATGATATTACTCTTATCAACAGAGTGTTATTTACTTTAACTAAATGCATGCAAACCTCACCACAACTCATGACCGATTGCAATTAGCCAGTTATCAGTGTCACTACAGTGGTCACGTTTGCTTTAAAATATAGCACCAAATCCTCCAACCTTTTTGTAGGTGACGGTTAGGTAGGTGTGACTTTTTTATTTGGTGAATAAAATGGACGCTGACGTGGCCTGAACTTCAGTCGGTTCGAGTTTAATCTCTCACAAAAGCGAACTTTGTATCAGAGGAGTTTTGTAATAAAGTCCATTGAGAGATCGAGAGGTAATTAATGTCATCGTGGAATGGCCGGATTGATAAAATCATAGACATTAATGACTCAGAAATTATACTACACCACGTTAGTAAATTCTGATCTCCTTCCATCAATTAATTTACTCTGTTGTAGCTTTTTATTGCAGTGCATAAATCAGATAATAAAAACCGCATAACCAATCTAGACTGTAGATAACTGTTCGTATAATAAATAGTTTTATTTTTAAGACCATTTATCACAGCAATTGGTTTTAATTTACAAGCTAATCTAATTTTTACCGTTTCAATCTAATTTTAAATCAAAATACGCTTTACACAGTCTTCGTACAAATAAGCCTATAATTAAAATTATTACAAATCCTATAGCAAAATCATATAAAAAATTCGGGTAAGATTCCTGGGCTGTTTCTTCCGTATTAGCTCCAAGAACGGACAGATTGGTCCTTGCTGTAAAGACTTCTGTTTCAACCTGGTCGTCTGGACTCAGTTCCGAGGGGATTAAACTAGAAATTCTCTTAAATATACGACTTTCGACAGAAGTGTTCGGTCCGAGGGGAATTGCTGCACCAGCGTTTGCATCGCTGACCACGCTTTGTCCTTCTTTAGGTCTTGCTTCGTCTTCTACACTAGGATTTTGGTTTTTATCAAGAGTTGCGGAGTCTGGAATAGTGGAAATCGTTGACTCCGGATTTGGTGTAGAATTGGAAGATAACTGCTCCTAAATTGAGTAAACTTGGATAAGCAAAGAGTCAAAATGTTAAAATGCTTTAGAGGCCCTATCGTTTCCAAACATACCTTATCCCCAACAATTTCAGTCTTAGTCTTCTCTACTTTTTTCTTTGGAAGGGGGAGATCCTTCTCTGCACGAATCAGATCTTTAATAGCTCCACAAGTCGGACACACCCACTCACAGGATTTTTTGGCCAAACGGATCCTATCCGCCTTGGTGTAATTAAGCTCTCCAATATTTCCCAGATTCCCTGGAGTAGTCATGAAAGATATTATGGCCAATATGGCAGTTCGAACCGACCAAGAAGGAAGCCAAGCTTCTGGGTGATAATTGCTTATGCTTAAGCATATCTTTTCCCCTGTTGCAAAGCGTCCACTAGGCGTTAAAAAATAAAAGGCTGGGGGGCCCATGGGGTAGTTTGGAGGGAATAGGATCCTTCCGTGATAAATTCCCAATTCAAATTCACTGTCTGAAGGTCCTCGGAGTGTGAAATGCCATTCGAACAAATTGTCCTCGATAGGACGGGCAGCGTATTCATAAGTAGGAAGAGCCAGTTCCACTGCTTCACGGTATAAACGCTTTACAGCCGGGCAGTTCTTGTTGTACTGGGACTGGTTGGAAGGGGGTGTGGCTGATGGTGAGGACATTTCTGGGAACAAAACAATGCAGCAGTACACTAAATTATGGGGGTTATATACCAGAGAGAACATTTAAGGATACTGTATGAAAGTTTACGATCGTACCACGATATTCCAATTATTGTTACCATTAAATTTTGGCAGTGCTTAATTTACTTCTGGTAAAAACGACAGTTAGTAGAATCAAATATATTTCCAAAATCCCTTTTGTCACCCATAATCTCGTCACCTTATTGCTTTACATTTTTGCTTCACTAGGACTACAGAAGCGTCCATGAAAGTTGCTTGACGACGCTATGATAAAAGTGAATCTCTGGATCTGTGTTTTGAATGCAGAGTCGATTTTAGACGATGGTATCTTATTTTCCAGGTTTTAATTCAATGCTCTTCAATCCCTTAGAGGAACAAATTCATTAGGTTTTACAGAACTTATAAATGCAGATGATAAACCGGTGTCATGTCATTTACCTTACCATAATATATTTTTAGGTGTGACGATGATTTTGAAGGTATCAATCAAGCACTGCTTAATCAAAGGGTAAGTAAGATGCTGACTGTTCTTAAAGATAGGACCAATGTTTTGATATTCAATTTACAAATTATTATCAGTATGCCAGGCCGAATAAATGTAGAATATTTGCTTCTAGCATATGATATGTGTCTACTAAAGTTCCCATTTTAATTCGTTAACGCTTTTGTAGTACCTTTAATGAAAGTGTAGGTAAAATTACAAGAAAGAAGCCGTATCGTCGTGTTGTCAATTTGATTCCACGATTATCCCTACTACTGTTACCATGAATTGATTCAGAATGCTCTATTGACTATAGAACCCAAAAATCACAAATTGTTATTCTGTGACAAAAGTAGATAATTTGTTTTGTTAAAATTGGATCTCAGAGATAGACCAAAACTTGAGAACTTTTTATACAATAACTATAACTCGTCATTACTTCATGAGGTTAAGTTCTTACCCACATGCCTGCAAATTAGGTAGTATCATAATGTTAGGGGGACGTTCATACAGACTCTAAATTATAAACAAAATCTAGATCGGGTAATGTAATGTAAGATGGCCTTTATTTTGCAAGAATAATCAAATTCCAGTAATAATTGACCATATTCCATCTTTTAACAATTGCATATCACTCAAATCCACCTATACATTTTCTCATAATGAGATTAGTAAAAAAAGTATATTATTATACCGTACTACAGTTGACGATGTTGCAAAATTAACTACTAGGAATCAGACTAATAATTAAATATGATGGTAAGTTAGGAAAGCATGGATCCCAAACCCAATGAGACCCAATGCAATGTCACATAATCTTAAAAGCCTCCATTCATTAACTTTACACTTTTAAGTTGTCTTTATCACTATCTTGGATTCTTAAAAATCTTACTTACTCGAACACTACAACCACCACTACTCCTGTATCATATTAATCAAAACCTTTGCGAAACAAGGATAATGTCAAATATCATATCAACTTAAATTTTATCAGGTCCAACCCCAATCGATTCATAATTCACAACAGCCTTGAATTCCCATTAGCTGGAATCCTCCTTAACTACATTATCTGCATTTACAATCGATTGACGAATACATTTTTAGAAAACATGGCTGAGTTAGAGGCAGAATTTCAAAGGGTTGTGAAATTGGTCCAAGATTTGCCTAAGGATGGTAAGTTTTGAAATACAAAAATCATCTTTATATTAAAAATTAGCAATACAAATACAAATACAACCCAGAGCCTGTTTCTGTTGCATTCACTTTGCATGGAAAAGCCAGTATGATACCGTAATTCCGTTTTAATGCCCTTCCCTTTAATAATTCCCCTGTGTAATTCCCCCTGTATATTCTTATCATTTTTCGTTTGAGACAATAAAGGCCCAGAGGGAATTAAAACCGTATATATGTTAATCAACTTATGAAGAGTAATATCGTATTAAATTGCTATGAATTTAATCCTTAATTCAGGACCTTATCAACCGACTAACGAGGAGAAATTAGAATTCTACAGTTTGTACAAACAGGCAACGGAAGGACCCTGTAACACCCAGCGACCCGGGTTTCTGGATTTTGTAGGAAAGACTAAATGGGACGCTTGGAAAGCTCAAGGAGATATGACCAAGGATGAAGCCAAGCGACTCTACGTTCAAGGATACAAAGACATGGAGGCTAAAATGAACAAGTTGGGATTAGTCAAGTAGTAGTAGCAGATATGTAACTAATTAGGATAAAGTTAATCCCGGATAATTAAGGATTAATCCCCGAAAATGGGGGATTAATCCCGTCAAAAAGCATCAAAAAACTTATTTTCTAAACATCCTAACAGTTGAGCTAAATTGTGACAAATACTTTTAGAAAAAATATGCCATAAAAGTCTACTTTTTACTGTACCTTTGCCTAAATTAGCAAAGAACAGCCTTGCAAACCTAATAAAACTTCTATTTCCACAAACGTTTGCATGCAAATTGTGCATTAATAACTGGAATTTACAATATTACAATACAAAGCGGTCATTCATACAGCCTAATTGCCCTTAAAAAAGGCTGACTTTACTCCGAGAAACCAGACAAAAACCTACATAATAATCTATCAACATTAGCCACGTTCTCATAAATTGATTTAAACCCGTCTCTGAGTCCTTGGGAAGTAAAATATCCCTAATACCCGGTTCCAGGTATCTATTGTAATTCGGTTTCTGCCCATTGCCAATTCCCATTATTGCAGCACATTGGAGAAAAGGGTACAAAATTCGGATCCGCACTCCCGTCCTCTCCTGAGCTATCCATGCATATCTGGCAACTGGGCAGGAAAAGTAAAAACTTGTACATTTTAAACTTTTATTATTAACAAAATTCGGGTTTATTTTAGTCATTTCAAAACTCAAAAACCCGAATTTCGGATATCAAGAACATTCGCTGTTTCGTCGAAGATTTGAGGACAAATAAAATAAACTTGGTCTGACTGACGCTATGCAGATGCAGAAGCAGGATGCAGTGTATGCACAGAAAAACCAATAGAACCTGATTATCGATTATAAAATAATCCATGAATAAATAAAAGGTAAGAGGTTATCATCAATCGTCATCGGTTATCCTGTTTTATTCAAGTAATACTCCAAGATATTAAGGATTATTTTGATAACCCACGAGCTTATCATCTCCAACTACAAGAATCAATTAAATTGTCCTAAATACTGTACTCTTTGACTGTAAAAAAACACAAGTCAATCGTCAATCGTCCAGTTCCAGTTATTCATTCTATTTATTTAATTAAAAAATAAATAAATGTTATTTTTAATGTGACAATTTATATAAGAAATAATTTACGTAGTTTACAGACTCGACGACCAATCCCAATCCAACCAATAGCAAGCTTTGGGCTTATCTGGATATTTTGCTGCAGAGATAAGAACACTCTTGACATCAACTATCAACATAACATGCATGTAATGTGGATTAAAACCCACGTATTATTTATTATAACTTACTTTCTTTAACTTAATACAGTAAAAAGGGCTAATATTTGTGTAATTTTGTAGGAAAGAGACAGCAAAATGTGTGGGTGAAGAAGGGTGTCCACCATAGTTCATGTTGACGTTGCTATTTTTCGAAGCCTACATCCTCAGCCGTTGGCGAACAGTTTCGATACATTTTTTTTGGGCTAAGGTCATCTCTCTTGTCTTTCCTGTACTTTTGCCCGTACCGGACCATGACCGTTGTTCCAGTTATTTGAAGAAGTGTCGAGTTCGAAATAGGTTTCCCGAAGCGGAAGTTGTAGAGAAAGAATTGTCATTCTGTAGTAATTCAGTCAATTCCCCAACATCTCCTTTTCTAGTCATTATGTCTATAGAGGAAACGTTCCGAGCGGCTGTGAAGGTTATTCATAGTTTGCCAAAGGATGGTGAGTTTTTTCATACTTTTTACGGTTAAAAATGTGACTTTGTTGGGGATTTTATTTACTTTATCGGCTAATTTATAAAGTATTCTCAATTTGATTTCTAGGCCCGTATCAGCCTTCAAACGGAACCAAATTAAAGTTCTACGGATTATTCAAACAAGCAACGGATGGACCTTGTAATATCCCGAAACCTGCTTTTTATGACATCATCGGCCGATACAAATGGGACGCTTGGAACAAATTGGGAAATCTGGGCAAGGAAGAGGCAATGCTTGCTTATGTTGATGGGCTCAAAGATGTAAGGTTTTTTAAGTTAAATCTACTTAAATTATTACCTTTCTGTCGAGTTGTAAGAAAATAATATTTTTTCCAGATAATCGAGACCATGTCATTTAACGGCGAAGTAGAAGACTTTCTCGACTCCATAGGCCCCTTTTACGAGTTTATTAATCTCCACGGCTCAAAAATGAACCATATAAAAGAAAAGGTGGACCAGTTCACTAGTAGTAGTGGTAGTGGTAGCGGTAGTAGTTCTAGTAGCTCTAACTCAAATTCTATTCAAACCTCACCATTAAATTCCTCACCAAGCTCGCCAGTGAAAAACTTACAAATTCCTTCATCAAAGGTCATCTTGGAGGAAGGAAATGTAAACGAAGATGGTGAAGAGCAGGTACACGTAAAAGTAGACGAAAAAACTGCCACTTATGAAGCAATAGTCCTAAAATCATCTGTACAGCAAAATAGCAATGGTCACTCCCAGTCAGAATCATTGAACAAAAGCCAAAGACATCCTACTCCTAGGACCCAAGACTTCGATTCGAATTCCATAGTACCACCTCCAACTCCGATGCATACTTATGCTAGAACTAATGGTTTTTTGCCAAACAAACATGCCAACAGCTCTAGTAATAGCAGTTTGAGAAATAGTCACTCAAAAGGCATCACGGAAGATTTTGATGGGGAAGAGTTGATTCAGCTTGAATCTAACGGAGACGCTAGTATTGGTGCAAGTTGTAAGGAAGATCTTGAGCAAGATCCAAATGATTTTGATTACGGAAATTATCAAACCGCAACAAATCATCATAATCATGAGAAGTTGCAAAACACCGCTTCAATAGACACATTAGCAACGTCTGGAACAGAGTCGGAGAAGTACTATAGTGGAGATAGTGAGCCCGAAGTTGACGAAAGGTTCATGACTTACTATTCCCAAACTAACCCTGCTAATAATTCCAACGGAAGTCCTATCGCGGGTTGTTCCAAGGCAATACCTTATACTCAAATAAATGGAATCCCAGTTTCCAGAACTCAATTGACAGTTGCAAATTCCGAAACGGATTCAAAGTTCCAATCAAAAGACAAAGGAGTCTCCTCTTTTAACAAACGCAGCCGAAGTCCCAAAGTAAACGGAGGCCTGAATCAATTTTT
>JAQFZX010002759.1:0-16552 GCA_034682405.1 Hydroisotoma schaefferi | reverse complement strand
GTATTCTTGAAATACCATGGTAACAAAACTAGGTCTAAAAGTTTGTTTGGATACATGTTTACCGACCACCCTGTACTTTGTCAGATTTGTTCACTACAATCTCAGCAAATAAAGATTATGTTTAATAGTTTACAATAAAGTTTATCATCCACTCACGCATGTAGATTAATAAGCCGGATGGATGATTGAATGAATTCACACGAATATTTCTAACAAAGACGGGAGAAAGCAGGAAATTAGATTTATAAAAGCCTGAGGCTGAGGCTAAGAAGACAGAATAATCGTTTCTATTTTTGTAAGGATTCTTTACTTTCAGAATGTTATCCAATTATCGATAAACTATTTGTTTTTTTAATTTTGAACTTTCTAGTTAGAACTTTGGAATTTTATTTTGTTTATAAATTACTAAATCCATCAGATGCCCATAAAACTTTTGCTTTCTTTATCAAACAGCTTTAACTTTGCTTATTCAAATTCCCAATAATAAAGCTGGCTAAGGTTAATAAGGTTAAAATGTAAAAAGTTTTCAGTGGGGGAAAGGCTATTGAATGAAAGTAGACGGGCCGAGCAATTAAATGAATAAATCTACATATATAGGATCACAGACATCCTTCACTTATTGACTAATTTACTGCTAATTAAAACACAAACTTCATCGTATCTGCAAAACTACACACCTTCTCTACCCTACCCGCACAGACGGCTGTTTATTAATGAATGCTAATAAGCACTTCAGTAAATCTGGAAACCAACTCTCCCCATTCAATCCAGCTTTTATCCAGTCTAGTTTAATTGTGAGTTGTCGCATCTGTAGTAACTAATTGACGGGATATATTTGGATTCTAACTAAGAGAAATGAAAGTTTTAAATAAGGCCTAAAAACTAAGGTTTAGATTGAATACAAAATTAATTCGATTTAGTCTCATTCAACTAGTCTTTAATTCTTTGTAAATTTTAGAGTACTCTTGAAAAGCTCTACTTGGTGGCTTGTATAACTTTCGTAGTTTCTTTTCCAATCAACTTCTATAAAAAATTAAAAGTATGTTCCCATTTACTAAACTAAACTAAGCAGTTTCAACAAAGAATGCTAAATCCAAGACGTGCACAAATACATCTTACGGACATGATTATGAAGTACGAAGAGGATGTCTTCTAGATAATAAAGGAGAGTAACATTGTATATTTTTTATTATTCTCCCAGGGATTAAAGTCAGTTGCCCCCGACTAACTCGCAAGCTGGTCTATATTTAGCGTTCCTGCTATTCTTTGCAGATCTGGTCAGCAAAAATGGGGACCATCATTTACATTGTTCAGATCAGTTAAAAAACGACCAAATATATCTAAAATAACCCAGACTTTGAGAAGTATTACTTTGTTCGTTGGAGGATGAAGTTATCAACATTAATTTTACCCATGTGAAAAATATTTTACAAGGAAATGATTAAAATCAACAAGAACATCAAAGCAAATGTACCGGATAACCCACAGATTTGAGATAACTTAAAGTATAAACGACACAGCAGCGTAGACAATCCTTTTATGAATCATTAGGGATCACCCAAAGGGACAACACGGGTACAATATAAATGTACTTTTAGTGGTCCCTTATTGACGCTTGTTTTTACCAACCATGCATAACCGTTTCTTTATTAAAGACTGAAGAGAGACTTTTAGTAACTGGAGACATTATTACCATAACAAGAAGGTTGTTAGGTCAGGATCAGGATCAGGAATAATAGGGCTCGAGTTCCAGTCCAGACAAACAGTTGTATAGTTGTAACGGATCATACAATTTACCGTCTGTCTGTCTTAAGCCCGATATACTGTCTTCGATTCATAGTGTAGCCAGATGAGGGAAAGCATCATACATAGATGTTGACCTGAGTTTTTATTAAATGAATAAATAATAAATATAAATTTATATTAAATTATCAAAGAATTACTGTCTGTATCGAATCGGTTTAATATTTAATTACGACAATAGCATTATCAGCTAGGGCGTGTTTTGTAGTAGATTATTGTCCTGACATAGCAATAATACATGTCACAATCAGGATTTAATAGTAGACCTAAATCTCTTTAGTAGACTCACACCCACAAAATATAGAAGGCTATACAGGAATAATTGATGAAACTATTGTATTGGTTTATTTTTCAAATCTACCTATGATTTTAAAACCTTCCGGATGAATACATATTGCATCACGGAAAATGAAACCTAATTGCTTACCTTGGCGTAGCAGGGAATGATTACTTGTTTGCTTATTATAATAAATAAACTAGTTGTGTACGTCTCGCCCACGAAGATATTATGAGTTACTGTTTCACAAACTTTTAGTTGCTTAAATCTCAAGTAGTTCTTGCTGTGAAAGGGGAAATAACGATTATAAAACTGTGATAGATACCTTGTGGCCTTGAAAAACCAATCATATTAAATTATTGCTTTCTGCAAATAGACTAGCTAGACAGGAAGAAATAGTGAATCTGATTTTGAAACTCGTGAAATTGCATTTATTCTTATACTTTTGTTGATTTGTTAAAAGAAATCGTAGTAATTTCTGCAGCCTTTGGTCTTTCTACTGAAGCCAACTAACTGAATTTGTACACATTACATGGGGAAAAGGTACTTGTTAGATTTTAGCCCGGCTGGCTGGTAAAAATATTACGCTATACCAAAAGTAAATGTTTTACCCATTATAGAAAGTTACTCCTATTTTACCATGTTAATCTACGTTGTAAGCGAACTGAAGTTAAGCCAGCAATAATTCATCAAATATAAGCAGAACCCTTTCCTTCTTCTTGTTCTTACTACAGTAAACTGGGAAAATACTCTTTTTTTAACTCAAAAATAGAAGATTTGTTTTGCACTGGAATAGAATAATCTGAGAAAAATGTGCAATGCGTCCCAGTCCCAAAGCCTAAGACATAATATGAGAAAAGTTTAACTCTTGGTGAATTAGAGATAGGAAGTCTAACAGACAGATAACTAATTTCCCTAATCAGGTCGCAAAAACTTTTATACTTTTGTCAATGTCAGAGAAAAACATAATTTAAAGTCTCAGCAAAGTTCTCCTTATAGGAAAGAGTTATTTATTGCTTATTACGACAACGCATGTTATTTCTAGACGCTAATAAAAACCAAATTATTGGGTCAAGGATATGTATAATCTAGAAGAGGAAACTATGAAGATAGAAAGCCAGACAAATGCATGTATAAAACGCATGAGATTGTTTTTTTTATCGGCGAAGATGAAAGTTGGGCAAAGGGTTTTTAGTATAGATTGGACGGGACAGGAAAGTTTGCTGGAAGATCTTCCGGGAAAGTAGATTATTAGATGAAAGCTTGATGATCCGTGGACTTTTTTTTGTAAGACTTCTTGTATATTGGTAGGTATTTGGTACATAAATGGCCTTGAATACAGAGTCCACGAATTATTTTATGGATATCTGTTAATACATCTCTATTATTGTTAAATTAGCAGTAAAAGTCAATAAAAATATTGCCTTCGTAGGGTTTCTCGTAAAGGTAGTTATATAAATGGGTTTAATAGAACTGGAATTCAGTATTGGTAGGAGAAAGTATAAGGCTGACGTATTTATTGCGACGTGAGTTGAAAATGCTGACATATTTTTGTCCTTGGTTTGAGATATTGTTTGTGTGTTTGCCAGTTTTGGAAATAATCAAGACGATTCTCCGTCGATGTAGAATCCAAATCTAAGCCAATATTTGATGACTTTGGCCCATGATGCATATTTTCAGGTTGCATTAGCGTCTATGCCGATTGAAGAACCCATTAAAGTACCTTTACAGTGCAGTACTTGTTTACACAGATATACACATTTCTTTGACTAATAGTTTATAGCATGCATGCGTGTCTTCTAGTTCAGTCTTTGTGTAGCTTTCTTAGTATTTTATGCATCCTAGAAAATAGAAAGAGGAACTTTCCCAAGAAATCGCAATTCCTAAGGCATTTACTCAGTCGTATTGCAGAGTTGAATGATTCCAAGAGTAAAGTTGAATTGGGGCGTTTCTCCTGCAATGCTGCTCACCTGTTGCCCGTTGCATTTCATTGAAAGGCAATCAATTAGATTATTATGGGATTCTTGGTAGACAATTTAATTGGATTAATGCTTCCCAGTTAACGTACCGTTTCTAACTACTGCAAAAGATTGCACCACAACGTTTCGTACTAATTACAGTTCCTGGAAAATCGCTCAATCAGATAAAAATACTTTAATATTTAAAAAGGAAAGGTCGGAGAAATTACAACTGAAAGTATCTCAATTCGTGAATGACTCAATTCTTAGCAGCTTTTTTTGCTGTTATTTAACAATATGATGGAAGATGACAAATTATCATAAACAAATAATCAATAAATGGATTTGCTTCCAAAACTATACTTCTCTAAAAGCAAGGAAACATAACTATAACTGTGACAAAGAAATTAAGTGAAAGCATTCATAGGTATGATCATAATAATAAAGTAAGGAGGAATTGAGGCCATTTAATCATTTAATCCAAGAATAACACATCATATTATATTGTGTAAGTACTTTACACATCTCTCTCGAACTTGAACTTACCGTAGAGGACAATACACGTGTAACCTAATCCCGATTCTTTATGTGCATCTTCGACTTTAATAGAATTAAATAATGTCCCCAATGGTAATTAATGTCTTGCAGACTAAGAAACTCGAATCTTAGCTGGCATCTCTCGTTATCATAATGTTTTTAACTATCTGCTGTTGCATAGATGAGGTTATTATGAAATATGATGAATTCTAATCATTGGCCGCACTAATATCGTTTAATCAAACAATCCTCAGATGGTATTTCCTTTTTTGGGACATTATCTTTTTTGGAAGTACGACTTAAATTGGGTGAACTAATCTATTTATAGTAAAAAACGACAAATGAACTTCTTTTATCACGGATTATTTTTTTAAATATTTTTTAAAGTAATGAAACCCGAAAAATCTGCCCTTTTGTGTAGATTTTGCCCAGCAGATTAATATATGCTTAAAATTGTCCTTGAAAGTTGTAACAATAATAAGCAGGAATGCTGGAAAATTAGGTGCTCGAACCCTTTATCAAATACCGAGACTAATAATTGTTGCAGTCTGTTTCTTATGCAGACGAAAGTTTCGACGACAAAATGTACGAGAAAAATTAGACTTGCCAATTTACTGCTACTTGTATACTGGATTGAGTTTTCTGGAGTATTTAATCTGTAATACTCCACTAAGGAAATTGTATACGTGCAAGGTTTTTCGGCATTCATATTTGCTTTTACACTACAAAATCCTTCAAACTTTGTTAGTCTTATGCTAGAATTGATGCAATTAGAGTAATGAATTGATATTCTCAGACGTATTTGGTGATTAAATACTTTATAATGTTTCTCCAATAGATTTTACTAAGCACGATGCACAAAAAGGTACGAAGCTCTTGGCTGCAAGCGTCTGAAAAAGACAACGCCAACATCATAATATTTTACTTGTGATGATAGTCCGATTAACTACTATTAGCTTGTTGGTCGTTCAGCCGATTGTAATACGTTATTTGAATTATTTATGAGCCATTACTTGCCAAGGCCAAGTTGTTTCATACTAATTAAAAATTAGGCAATGTAATGGTCCACTAGTGAAACTAATCGTGCATCTATGTGTACTAAAGCGTTTACAAAAGGACTCGTTCATCCATCCGCTCCAGTTTGTTAATTAATTGTGTAACTTTTTTTTATTTTCGTTACAAATGTCAATTCAGTAGGCCATCCATACAACCATCATAGAGATCTGTAGTCGTCAACATAAAAATAAATACGAACACAAGCTCTTCTGCACCAAAAACTCTCCTTTCCGAACGAACACAAGTCTAATGGCTTAAGGCACGATATATTTTTAAAAATGCTAACTTCTGATTGAGATTTCTTTAAAAAAATCAGTCATAGGAAGCTAATAACATCAAAATAAGAACTGGTAGTTTTATAAATGTTTATTTCAACAACAATTCAGGGATAAGTAGTTGTATGAACTGAAACCTTACAAACTACTTATCCCTGAATGACTTTCCTCTCTAGAAACTTTTGCTTTTTCCAACTAGATTTTTTCCCAAGTTGAACTCTTGGAATCAATTAATTACGTCTTTGTATTGTACATATGTGTATTATATACCGTACCATGTATCTTCATTCAGTAGCCCTCCCTTTAATATATCTCCAATCTACGCCCTAAAATTTAGATATGTATATTGATAGATATTACATAAATACACAATAGCATGCATTTCATTTCCCCTTCAATGACTGACTTGAAGTAGGTAAAAACTTTATAGAAAAGTATATATTTATTTTCAGAGCGAAGTAAGTAAGGTAGGATCCACTAGACTGGAGAAGTTCTTGAGGATGTGTATGGAAAGGATGAGAGTTGGGATTGCTGACTTGCAGATTTATCTGAAGTAGAGCTTTTAGTGGTCCCTCCTTGGTAATCCTTGAGTTGGATATGACTGATGGAGCTTGAGCCACGGGGTTGACGATTTACATTGACATTTGTTGTAGAGCTGGCCGCACTCCCTGTGACCGTTCTGTTAGCCCCTTGCTGGAAATTTGGGGGTTCTTTCACAGACTCTAGCATAGCATCGCAAGGGAGACGAGGCATTTTTGCAGAACACCATGGCAAAATCCCGGTACGGCGAAAGTTCCGCTGGTCTCGCCACACTTTTCCGACTATAAGGACTATGAAGAGGAGTTCTAGGGTTATTATTGGGTAGAGGTAGAGCTCACTCTCGGTATCTGTGGGCTCTAAGTAGCAGACGTCTATGTATTGGAGGTCTTTTACTCTCTGGAAATAATAATTACACTTTCATTAGTTCTTATCTAATTCACTTGAAATTAGAGAATTTGTGATGAGAATTTTGTGTCAGAATTTTGGTGCCATTGTGTACGTTTTTTGTAGGTTAAATATGTAAGAGTACCATAGATATGCTAGGATGTTGGGATAAGCCAAATTCGTCACATAGCGATGATAAGGCAAAAACAAATTGGATAAGAGAAAGTGTGAAACAGGTAGGCATAAATTGTGTGGTTGTAAATGTGGATTCTTAAGCATAGGAGGCATAAGAAATATCCCGGAAATATCATACAAATTAACTTATGTAAAAAGATCTTATCTTGTACTTATCTTCTTCAAATAGCTCTACTTTAAACGAAGTTCTAACTCTGAGTTAAATTGTTTTTTTAAAGTCGATGAAGAGGAAAAATGGTCACAACTTATGCTCTACGTGAGATAAATTGATAAATGAAAGTTAAATAGGATTTTCTCTCTCTCTCTCCTCGTGCGAAATAGATAGAAGATAGATCATAAAGAAGAAGAAGTTGCTAACTCTTACTGGGTTAAACTTTGGCTTCAGGTTAATGTCTCTACTTTTTGCACATATTTTTTGCTTGTTAAATGAAAAAAAAGCTACAATTCTTACATTGGAGTTGACAGAATTTTGTCTGCCAAAAGTTAACTACAATTCATGCAAATTGGCGGATAGATTAGCATAATTCGCCAGACGACAAAACCAAGTAGAAAGTGTCTGGATGAAGAGTACGGAGAGCGAACGATGTATTAATTCTCTTTCAGAATGAAACTTCAAACCCGGAGATTAAATCTAATCTGTTGCCCACCCGCCTGCTGGCTTTCATTAAGTTTATCATCAAGCGGAGCAGGATTCTCCATAGAATTCTCGGCATATTAATTAAATTAATCAGCATAGCCGGGATAAATTAGCAATCAATTTTTGAAACAGTGTATCTTTTTAAGCAGCTTAACTGAAGAGCTTGAACTAACTACCGTATTTCCCGATTTAATTCCCCCCTGAAATAGTTCCCCATCCCGGTATAGTTCCCCAGGGGTTTGGGCCATTTGAAATAATAAATCCCCCCTCCCCGAAATAATTCCCTGTCCCAAAATAATTCATACCCCTCACATTAAAGCTGATGTCCCACCCCGGAATAGTTCCCCACCCCGGTTTAATTCCCCATGAAAAATCGGAGTTTTAAAAAATAATTCCCCAGGGGAATTAAATCGAGAAATACGGTATATGTTAATTTAGTTACAGACTCTCCACCCGCCAGTCAGAAACCGGGTGGGGAGTAAATAAGGGAGGCTGGGAAGTTATTGAATTACATATTATAAAGTTACAAGTCTGCAATTCAGCTCTTTAATCTCATCAACAGACGGCTTCCGTCATTGTTACATATGAAATGATTGACTGGACATTGACATTATGAAATTGCACTGGAATTATATTAAAAAAAAGGGATCTACTCTTAGAAATTGGATCCCTTGGGGCGGCTGTATTTCCTGATCATTTCTCTCTTCTGTTTGTTGAGTTATCTTATTAAATCATATTCTCCACGGGATAAGAACTCTAGATAAGGAGTTAACAAGCTACTATCATTAGGAGGAAGTTGCCAGTTTGAAATTAAAAAAGTTTAAATTAAATTTTAGCCATGAAAAGGGTATTTATTTGGCAGACGGTATGTGGAGATTTACGGTCCCTTACTTAATTACAGGAGATTACTTCCGAGTGGATCATATCAGTAAATATCATAAGGCCGTATGTGCGTAGCTCTATGTAACTGAAACTTTTGAGTACCTTTACTTCTTCTTACCTATGACTAGGTTCATGTTCGTTAGGGATCCATTTATTTACATGCGTACTTTGTAAGTGATGGCTGTTGGTGTGAAAATGATCCTTTTGCAGACAATCGCCAAATTAATTAACTTACAGTTCAAAACTTTACTTACCATTGGGCCGTTTCCATCAGGAGTGGGATAATCCCTGCAAAAGATATCCTTCATGTCCTTGATCCGGTTGGAGTTTTCTATCAGCAATGGCTAGAATTTCAAAGTTAATTTAGTAAGTTTGCATATCAGAAAATGTCTGGACTGCGTCTAGTAGATAAATAGTAAACTAGACAGAATAAGTATAAAATTATGTACTCACCTTGATTTCCTTCACAGCATCACAATCACAGTCGATAAAGTTACCCCCAAGGAAGGTCACCCCTTGACCTCGAGTCGTCCTCAGTGAGGACAGTATCTGCGTAGGAATCTGTAAACAACCAAGTAAAGCTTAGATCAGCTCGAAGATTGCTAAAGATCCATGAAATATCATGAAATCTGTGAACCTGTTATCAGGAAAAAGTAAATTGTACTAAAGAGAAAGTTAGACTTACAGAAGAAATACGATTATTATGAACACTCATGTAGTTGTACTTCTCGAGGAATTCTGTACCAAGAAGGGACTCTAGATTTATTTCATTATTGTCCGCGTCGAGGATAAGGAGGCTGGAGAAATGGGGTAGTTTTAGGGGGGACAAGTCTTTAATATTATTGTTGGAGATGTTTAACTGCCAAGTTTGGATGGGAATGGGTGGAATCTGGCTCAAGTTCCGGTTGGAACAATCCAACTTTATTGAGATGGCCACTTTCCCCATACTCTTTTCTCCAGGAGCTACTGCAGTTGAGGAGAGCTCTCTTTGGAGAGCGTATAAACTGCAGTCGGGACAGACCGCTTTGTCCACTTTCCCACAAGTGTCTTCCAATTCCTGGAAAAGTTACGGGAGAGAGACTCGGTTATTAAGTTAAGGGGAAGGGGGATTTTTCTATGCGACTAAAAGAATTATGATTAAGGTTAGTATGGATCTTCTAAAACTTATTATTTTTCCCCAAAGAACAATGTTAACAAGGCCTAGGAGAGAGTTGCATTGCAGGTGTAGGTTGTAGCAATAATTAATTTTCATATTACTAAAAGTTAAATGCATAAGGAATCATCGGGTCGAAACGTTAACTGAGCTTTCATCCTGGTGAAAGTTTTAATTTTTTATGAGGAAACTGGAATGGTACGGAGAATTTTAGGAAGATTAAACCCGGAAATCTGGTAAGCATTCATTTTAAAGCAACCTAAATTATCAGCCATTTAATTAAACAGCAACTTTCCTGTTTTTTTGGTGTGGTACTTACTAAGTCCCACAAAGCAACTTTTTTGTGCAAAATTATTTACTACTTTTCAAAGTCTTCATATATATTTTTTTAATTTTTAGAAAAATATGTACATTAAAGATAAAAAATAGATTAAAATCAGACAGTGGCAGTTTAAGAATAAGACGAGCCGAATTCCCGATTAAAATATCATTTTATGGTTATGGAGTTGAGAAATTCATCAGAAATGAAATAAAGTCAACTTGGTAAAGGTTGGTCAAATAAGAAGGGATTTCTTCACGAAATTGGATAAAGGCTAGGATTCTGGAAAGTGAATTTAATTGATGAAGTTCTTGTAAAGGGTTGAATGACTAGAAAGAAAGGATAGTTTCTAAAAAGTTAATTTTATATCTCCTTTTTTACAGATTTAGACATTTTTTACTTTAGAAAAACAAGTCTAGCTAAATAGAATTCCATGGTCAGCGTAATTTATTAATTTTGATACAGGAAAGCTTCACTCCAAGGATTGGCCTTATAAGAGGATAAATTCTGATAAAAATCTTTGCCAAAACTTTTCCCCTTGCACGGTGTACTACCTATATAAAGCAAGTTGGTTTTTATTACATTGGTCTGACTGATTTCTTCTTATCTTTATCCTTGAACTAATTCCAACTATATCCTCTTCCGGTAAAAGGACAAAGTGCGTAGCCTCTTTAGAACTAACATTAATCTAGACTTCAAAGCGGAAAAGTTTGTGGTTAAGGTTTTTGTGCAAACTTATTAGCACAGGATGCCTACTTCCAGAGAATGACCATGCTAAAACGGGTAGAAGTTTTTCTATGGAAAACGATAAAGTAGTAGTACTTTTATTTCTGACTTTTAGGCCCCTGGGTCCCAAACCAAAAGTACGGAATTTTAAGGTACATACCGCAGAAATAATAAATAGCAGGATGGTTTCTTTGGGTTCGATATGCACAATAATTCGTAGATTCATCCAATGCAAAGCAATACGGAGTAAAACTAATACTAAAGTAATGTTTTATTGCTGACTCACTTGGCGAGCTTGGAGTATTCCTAGAACGGAGTACTGGAAGTGGCGAACATCGTCAAGAAGGATGCAAAAGGTTTTATTGGCATCTTTGAAAAAGGTTTGGTTAGCAGGCGATCGGTACCATTCCCACAATTTCTCCCAAACGAACTCACACTTTAGCTGATTTCCTGAAAAGTTTGCAAAAGCATGAACGTGGCAATTGAATTCAGTTGTCGTCTGTTTACGCTTAACAAGATATCTGCCAGGGTTCTTGGGAACAAAAATCAAACTGTTAAAACTCTTAAGGTTTTGAGAAGAAAAACATCGAAGAATATTTCCAGAATTGCTTTTGACAAATACAGGAAGAGTTAAGTTGATTATGATTCTAGGAAAGACCATACAATCGCAATTAATTGTCCCTAACGAACATATAACATGGACAACATTACTCAATCCATAGACGAAGTTAACCTTTTTCATTGGCAACTTTACGAATCATAAATAATTAATTGCTTGGCTACAGATGCTAAGGACAAAAGGACACTTCAAATTAATCATGCCCACATCACAACAACCAGCAAACAATCTAATATTATGAAGGTAACTTTGCTAGTCTAGCAGGTAAATTAAATTGACTACATCAATTTAAAGTAGATAGTTAGCCTTCACGATAAACTACCTCATATCTCACCCTATTTTCCAACTCTATCAGAAAGTAGCATCAGATATAGTCACAGTTAGTAAATATCTTGCAATTCTACTCTCCATTTCAAAGTGTACGGCTTACGGAAGTAATCAGACTAATCCCCGGAATAAATGAGACTTAGCCTCCACAACGATTATTATTATCCTACCAAAGCCTTCATACATAAGCAATCTAAAGAGCTTAAAAGACAACTTATCTCAAGCGTAAGACTCACCTTCAAGCTTAAGGGATTGGAGGCTACCAAGGTAAAATATGGCCTTGGGTAGTTCACTAATCCTATTGTGAGATAGATCAATTATCCTCACTCCTCCCCGTCCCAGTCCAAATCCATCTGAAGACGTTCCATTTCCATTATACAGAATGCCATCATTGTTGCCCTTATTCTGACTAAATCCTGAAGCGGATGGGGAAAAAGTTGAACCGTTCTGCCTTAGAGGTGTAGGTCCACCTATTGTTAACTCTTGTGGCTCAACAGCATTGTCATCACTTTCACTACTTGTAAGGTTATTAGCATTGCTCATTATAATACTTGTACTACTACTAGTATACGGTTCACTTTCAACACTGCTGCTTTCATCAGGTAAAGAGTTAGCATGAGAGTTTGGCAGGAAGATGGTTTCATCAAGGGTCTTTAAGAGGTTCCAAGACAGGTTGACACTGACGAGGGTTCCTGGAAGGTGGCCGAGGAGTTGGGAAACGTTGCAGTGGCTTATGGTTAGGCTCTCTAGGGATGGGAATTTTGAGCCGAGGGATGTCAGGTTTAGTATGGGGATTTGGGTGTTTTGTATGCAGATCGATTTCACTTCCACAGCCTGGAATCAAAGTTAGAGATATATTAGAGAGAGAGAGAGAGAGGAATGTTTAATTGTATGGCCTATCTGTTGAGAAAATCTGTCACTTTACCATTTGTTGTCATGAACGGACACGAAACTAGTGCATCTACTTTACAGAAATTATAAAAATACGATCTAGTTTTTATTAAACTGTCGTTAAAAAAGTAATATTTCTCAACCTTTTACTGTGATCTTCAATAGAGCTTTCTCAACTAAAGAAGTTATGCCTTACCTAATTTTACTCTTTAGTAAGACGTGCTACGAGATGTAAGATGTTTTGTTAAGATTTGAATAATAGTGTCGGATGTTACTGTCTCATATAGAAAAATAACCAAGAAATTGGAAAATAATGCAACTTCTGCAACCTTATAGATTACGTTTTTTGAATCCAACTACTGTGTTGAATGACAGAATCTCAGGCCGAGAAGAAACAACGAAAAATTGCAAATTCACTTATAAATTTCAGGGTTTCAAGGCTGATGTGTAGAAGCTTCAAGCTTATTGCTTTATGCCAGTTTCATAAGATTTTTTTGTCGTAACCGAAATTTTTACCGCATCTATTTCCATCCCACGTCACCACAAATGTAAGAAAGAAATAAGAAATAAATCAAAGTGAATATGAAAAAGATTGAGTTGGCAAAAGAGAGAGAGAGAAAGAGAGAGAGAAAATAAATGGGATGGTGGAGGTAGAGTAGAAACCTTCTTGAGATTGGTATAGGAATATGGGATAGTACAATTG
This sequence comes from Hydroisotoma schaefferi, assembly GCA_034682405.1. NCBI lineage: Eukaryota > Metazoa > Arthropoda > Collembola > Entomobryomorpha > Isotomidae > Hydroisotoma > Hydroisotoma schaefferi. Next base: position 3,270 of record JAQFZX010002759.1, on the reverse strand, counting down.
AGAATTGACATACCCCTGTATTTTCCAAATTATCACATGTACCCTATATTTCCAATTAATTGCTCCGGTTGTTATTAAATTCCATGGAATATTATTCATAAAACATGCAATTTGGTAATGTTACAACTCAAAATAGACTGCAATTTAAGGTGGGGCTACTAATCGTAAATGTATGGTAATTTACTTCTTTTGAAATGGGAAGTTTGCTCTGTTTCAGTTATTTCTTGCGTAAAACAATGGATTTATTGATAATAAAATCTTAGATGCAAAATGGACACTGTATTCTGTAACTTATATCATTGTGTAACCTTTCCAAAAAACGGTGCATGTAGTACCATCGATAAAAATAAGTTGCTTATTACAACGAGATATTTCCCATTACTTTTTCCTCCATCGTCGCTTTCTCCCTTCGCTCGCTTCAATCAACTCTGTAATATGTCCTGCCTGCATGGTCTGATTTGTATGTACCTAATCTAAATCTGTGGTGGGCACATAGATACAAAAATGTGAAACGTATCTGTCATAAAAACTATACAGAATTTCGGGCTTTACCGATGTTCCTATGTTCCCTGTTTGCATCCAACTGGCTAAAAACAGAGTAAGGAAGTGAGATGTTCCTGCCATTTCAATCTAACTGATGAAAAGTTGAGAAGCGAAGCGTTTACTGTAAATAAATCGTTACTGTTTCCAACAGGAGAGTGATTGCTTATGTCAATTAATCCGGTCCAATTACTCTAACTTTTAGTGACAGCACAGACGAGGAAAGAAGCTGCTGCGTGGGTTAGTTTTGGTGGAACTAATAACTTTCAGGAGTTTTGTTACAAATGTTTCATTAGGAGATCATAAAATAGTGTTTATGATTTTCGAAGGATAGGTAATACTAATGAGATAGGTACCACTTTAATTCTTAGTAAATTGGAGCATAATAACTTTATACGTTGTTCAGTTAAAAACATATAGTACTTTTAACGAATTCTACAATATTGTACAACGAACAGTGTTATTAGTAAAGCAAAAGAGAGGATTTTATTGTCTGCTTCTTTGCAAATCTAAATCTGTATAAAAAAAGCAGCAGAGCTTTTGTAATAATTGAGCCACGTGTATTCCTACTAAAAACTAAACTTTCACGGCTAACTAACCTTCCTTACGACTGAAGTATCAAGTTGAAGGTTAATCATTAATCCGTCCTATGAAATCATCATGCTAAACTAAAAGGTAATAATTGGCTCTATGGGTGAAAACCCGAGAGAGCAAGAGTCAATAAATCAAATCAAACCGAATCAAAAGGTAATAATTAATCCATGCCAGACTGTTTGAATGCAGTTAAGAAGTCATCTGAAAGGGAAACACCTTTAGTTTGACGAATGTGTGGAAGTAGATAGACAAGGAATAGTTAAATATACAAACTAACTTAATCCCCTTCATGTCTCAATACTTTTAAAAGATAATACAAGTTTTGTTTTGAACTAGAGAAAGAAACTAGGAAAAAGCCAAGAAGAGTAGAAAGTTTAGTCAGACAGTCAGACAGTCTACAGCCAACTTTCTCCTAGCAATTCTAATTAACTTTGGATCTCTTTCTGCTTCTACGTATGTGAGTTTCTGAGCAATGAAGTACACAATTTGCTGAATGTTGTCATACTTTATTTTAATCATACTTCAGATGCATATTTTTCATATCCCTGAGGAACTAACCATCTAAGATATAATGGAGAGATTCAACATGTTCTAATTCCAAATAATAGCCAATAAAGTTAGTCTGAAATATGAAAAGGTAATGAGTATTTATTTGCGTTAAATTATTCCTGAATTAATCCAAGAAATATCTAGAAACTTCTTCTAAAAGCAAATGGAACTTCAGTTCTCTAAACTAATTGCTTTTTATTTGTAAAAAGTAATAATTTCTACTCACAATATTGGTAGATATTTTATCCCACGTTTCTCCCAAGTCTTTACTCCCATTGCATCTCAACTCGTAGCCCGGACCCGGACCAATGTCACCATCCCGCTCCCAATCCCGATAACCGTCAACTTCATCTCCACTTCGAGAACCACCAGTCTGTTGTTCCATTTCTAACTCAATCAAAAGACACGGGTCCAGGTCGTCCAGTTGGTCAAGAATTCTTGTAAAAACCAACTGGTTTTTTTCTCCATCCGTACTTTCTCCCAGGAGTAAATCAGGAATATTTAATACCTCCTTTTGTTTTACTTCCTCGACTTTTCGACCAATTTGTTCTGGCGACGACAAATTAGCCATCATGACCATCTTGGTTGGCTGCTGCCCGTTATTTATTCGTTTAGAAAGGCTGGGGTCCTCGTCCCGATGATGACTATGTTTATACGGGCCACCGTTATAATCCCCGTTACCCTTGTTTGTGCCACCACTGGTACTACTACTACTCGTTGTAGGAACAACAGGGTCGCTTTTAATACGATGGTGCTGTAGCTGCAGGGGCTGGTGATGATGGCCCCGATGATTCACTTGGGTCGAGTTACTTTTACTGCTGTGCCCGTTGTTAATAACATGGGTAGTTGTAGTAATGGGAGAGGAGGAAATGTTGAGTCGAAGTTTATCGTTGTTATTGTTGCTGGTTCTGTGAGTAATGTAACTGTTATTGTGATAACCTTGGTGGTGGTCAGACCCATCCCCGTTCAGAACTAATAGGAGTAGTAATGCGATGGGAAGGGTTGGGGATGATGGGATGATTTTACTTTTACTAGAGTAGAGCATTTTCTGCAGGAGAAAGTGAGTACTTAAAGGGATGTTAGAACGTAGCTTAGTGGTGGGTAGATTTGTAGAGGATCTTAAAGTGGTGGATTTCAATAAAGTCTTCAGGATGTCTTCTGTCCGAACGCATGTACTTCTAATGCAGTAAACGTGTTCTTCATTTATGTTAATGAGCTGTCTAACATTCTGTTCATTTTCTTGGGTTGATTTGCTGTCGTTTGTGTCTAGGTGAGGTAAAGTTACCCAGGTTGGGGCTGGGCCTAGAAAATCAAGGTTATGTGGCTTGTGCTCATCTATAAATACAAAAGAGGTTATATGTAGAATATAAATCAAACTACCTACAATTGATACCATGTTAGATTGATAAGATAGGGTTAAGGCACTAGGACTAGGGAAATATAGCTAATACTAGCTTGCTCTGCAGAATTATCAGTTTCATTTATATTGGGATGGATTCTAAGTAAAAATGGGGTCCACGGCAGGAGGTCCGGCGACTCGGGGTCCGGCGACTGGAGGTCCCACGGCAGGAGGTCCGGCGGCTCGGG
>JAQFZX010002758.1:0-16578 GCA_034682405.1 Hydroisotoma schaefferi | reverse complement strand
TAGTTCTTATTCGGATTATGTCTCGGAGGTTTCCTCATGTACCATTGGAAGCACATGTACGATAAGGCGACATGTATTCCACAAGGATATTGCCCGGACTCTGCATCAATGAAAAGATTTCTTGCAATGAAAGATGAAGTTAGTTTAATTTGTAACGGGACTTCTCGTTGAGTTGTTGTTCTTAATATTTTAACTGAGAAGAATGTAAGATTGTTATTTTTAACCCAGATTTGTACTGAGGATTGGACTCTGTGCAAAGACTTTTTCTTCGGGATGCCCTTCTTTCTGCAGACTTTCAGATCTGTCACAGCCGCAACTTTCCTCATGCTGTTTTTTGAATCAAGGATCCAGCTCCAGGCTGCTAATGCCTATGCCTGTTTTTAAGAAGGACAGCAGAAAATCTTAAAAATAATATCAAACGATAAGTCTGCTGAGTTTCACCAAATAAATTTACTACTCCAGTATTTAAATGTCTTTTGTATTTGTAAAGCAACCAAATTTGAGTATAATATAAGGCTGAAGAAATGTCTGGCTTGCTTCTAAATTAAATATCGTCTTCTGTATCGCCGCATCCACCCAATTAATTTATACTCCACTTATCCCTCGTAATCATCAGCCACGATAATCCATGATCTCTTTATCTACCAATATATCCATTAACTAGAAGCCAAAAAGCCACCTCAACTAACAGGACTGTTATTATTGTTTTGACAGGTTTTGGTAAAAGTTTAGGTAACGCTTTTACAATCCAAATATTGTTAAGAACCCTCTGTATATATTTCATCCTCCACCCTTAAATTGGCTATTAACCAGGCACACAGCAACTAACAAAAGCAAACATTATAATTAAAGACTTTTTGCAGGCTACATGTCTTATATTGTCCTATAAAGTAAAATATACTAACTGTCCCCTCCTTATCTTGAAAAACTTAGGGATCATTCCTGATGATTATACTGATTATACCATAGGATATTATTATTATAATATTATAGCGCACCAGTTAAGTATAATTCTCAACTAACAGATTTATGACCACGCTTAGAGCTTCAGCTTAGCTTTGTATTGTTTGGTGTTGCAGGTAGGGCGTAAGGGTACTTAAAACCTGAAATCATGGCTTATTTTTATCCTATAATATAATTCCTTCTAGAGTGGGCATTGTTGGTGGGTTTATTACTTTGAGGAATCATATTGTAAAGGACAAGAACCACTTTGACTTTGGGTGCGTTCGGTTCTACAGTATTTAATTTTATTGTATTATTTACAAGGATAAAATAAAATGTAGCGGATGGTGGTTGGTTGGTGACTTTTGTAATCCTTGGTTTTTGTTTCTTGCCTTTTACTGCGGTAGATTGGGGTTTGGGGGGCAGCCTCTGTCCATAAAGTTAGGGTAATATCTACTTTTGTGTCGTAAAATAAGTCAACTTGCTGTGAGGGTTTCTGAATCCAACTTTTGGTGCATTGTCACTAAAGAGCATTTACTTTCAACTGCTGAAGGATGCACGGCAGATTAAGAAATCACCTCGAGATGTTATTTCTAGTGGAAACTAGTTGCCCGTACTTAGGTTTTTATTGTAGAATTGTTACAATATTATAGGGTTTAAATCGCGGATTAGAGTAATGCTAACTACTACCACTATTTAGGTACTTATGTTGATGGATAGATGAGCAATATTGAGAGCACGAGCTTTATTATTTATTACTGTCATTGTGCAGAAAATAAATGCTAGCTAGACTCTACTGGGCCGTACCTTAAATTTTTATAAGGATCTTTTGTCTTAAAGCTGAATTCCCTGATCTGAATTCCCTCCTGCTAATCTTTAACTACAAAGTATGAACTTCGTTAGAGGATAAAATAATAAATTCAATAGACCAAAATGTTACAGATGAGTTCGAAACATTGAAGGACTCGTTTTCAGAACAACTATCATGAAATATTGCATTTTATCATCCTCGTATCGACATTGTAACACTGAGAGGAAAGCTTGTAAGATTAAACATATCAAGAAGTCCTTTCTCAATTTAGACGATAAGGATCAAGATTAGGATGAGCATATAATGTCATAATATTTCAGTAAAAAATAAATGAAAGGACAATGAATAAAATGATAATGCTGTTTTTTTAGCAGTAAAAGTAGAAGACATTACTCACAAAACTTTATTATTACAAGTAAACGAGCATATATCCCGAAAATAGAGATGGCTGCGGAGGATAAGGGGGGAAAGATATTGGATTTTTTCAGAGATAATAGTAATAACATTACATTGCATTATTATAGTCAGTAATTTGAAAGAGATTGTAATAATTATGTTATGCAGAGTATTAAGTTGTAAGCTTCGTATTTTTGGTTTTATTCCCCTCCCTGGGTAAGAACTAAAAATTGAAAAATATCTTCACTAGCGTAAGATGGGGAAACTTTTATTTTTAGTTGAGAAAACTATGCTGAGGGAGGAAATATATTATAAAGGGGGAATTAAATAGGAAATACGGTTAGTTTGCGTAGGGGAAAAATAAGAGATGCTAAATGTATATTTGTGTCTTTTTTTCTGGCTGTGCTGTGTGTCACCCTTTTGGATTTGATTCTTCGTCTTGATGTCTACTACTTTGGGAGGATGATACTTTATATTTGTTCAGCCTTGTAATACTCGTTTTTATTAGAGACCAACTTAACCAGTCGGTAGTAAATTAAGATGCTTGTTATCATTATTTTAGCTAGCTACGAAATTGCAGTACATGGGTAATAAATAGGGTGAATTTCAAAAGTCAAAAGTAAAGAATCAAATGATAAAGCAGTTTATTTAATTATTTTAGAAGTAAATTTAAACTGAAGTGGTACAAATACAAACTCCTAAGTTAAAAACGTTTACAGTGTTAACAACAATCTGTAGGTTTGTATCCAGTTAAATATTTGTTCCTGCATCTGTTGGGTAAATGTTAGCTCCCAATTTTATTTATTTAATTCATTCTCGACAGATTTTTAATGAATCTGATTTAGAATAGTAAATTATAAATAGGAAGGAATGAAAAAAATTAAGAAATGTAAGCTTTGGAAAGCTGGGACAAGAAATATACAGTATTTTTATATCTACAATTGAATAGATAGGTTCTTTCTAACTGAAGTTTAGCTGGTGCGACCAGCTCAAACTGTTAATTTTAATTGCATTGTGAATCTAGTAAAGTAATAAAAGTAATGTTACAATTGTGATGTGATGAAATAGATTAATCACACTATTATAGAATTACATATAAAATAATAATTATAGCAAGGGGAAAGCATGGAAAGCTTTTGTACTAAAAGCGGAAGACAAATACGGAATTGGCTTGTGGACTTCTCGACAAAGGATCTGCCTATCTGTCCCTGTGTATTTTGCGGAAGAAAGCTGTATAGATAAGCTTGATAAACGAAGACCATGACATTATCATCTCTTGTTACCAGAACCAGAACTAAGCTAAATCCTCATGTAATAAGATACAGTTGGTTGGGTCTTTGGGTCTCTGTGTGGGTGATGTTGTATTATGTCTTGTTAAAAGACGGAGATGAGATGGAACAGGAGGTTAGGGATAATATTCTGCTGATCGAAATCCTAAATGACTTGCATGAGTTGATGATTGGTCTGCGAAGGCTATCATTTAGGGAAATGGTCCGCCTCCACGGTGGATTTACACACTCTCCTCCCTTCTTACTTATCCGGCCAACGGCACTCCCCCAACTTACTCCTGTCTGGCTTATTCACTTCTACTCGGAGAAAATACCACCAACCAACTACTAAGTAAAGTAACCATCACCACTGCTGATGCTGTTCTCAAGACCTGACTACTTACTACGACTGACTGTTGAAAAGGTAGCGTCGACCGAGGATATGAAATCTCTCTAGTTACTGGATGTAATAAGAACCTAACCTTAACTATTATGATATTGGCTGAATATGTTGGAGAAGTAGTAGTAGGAATAGAAGTGGTATAAGTAGTAGTAGTAGTAGTAGGAATAGAAGTGGTATAAGTAGTAGTAGTAGTAATAGTAGTAAGTAGTAAAAGTAGCAGCATAAGTAGTAGTAGTAGTGGTAATAGTAGTAGTAAAAGTAGCAGTGGTAAGTAATAAAAGAAGTAGTAGTAGTAGTAGTAGTAGTAGTTGAAATAGTGGTAGAAGTAGTAGTAGAAGTAGTAGTAGTAGTTGTTGTTGTAGTAGTAGTAGCAGTAGTTGGTGTAGTGCAGTAGTAGTAGTTGGTGTAGTGCAGTAGTAGTAGTAGTAGTAGTAGTATCAGTATATGGAGTTTGTTGGTTACTAAAGTTAAAGAGAGAACAAGTGTTTTGATTTCGGGTTATAATAACTAGTTATAATTCTACTGTCGGGTGTTATTATGCTAGTTATCAATATCAGGTTAAAGGCACCCTCCCCTTTTACTTCACAGCTCGTTTGACCACCACTACTACTATTTACTTCCAGCTAAGAAAGCAAAGCACGCAGATCCCAGTTTTAAACTGGAAGTAACTCTAGTAGTAAGAATTAGAGAAGAGAGAAGGATCTTATCCAGAAGTAGTCTCAACTTGTGGGACACTTACGAAGAACTTTTCAAAGGCCAAGGGTCTCTCTACTTTAGTTTCTCTCCGGGAAGCCAAGAAAATAAATACCTCCGGGTACGGAAAGTCTAGCGATTTTTAACAGCAGTAGCTACAATAAAAATTTAATTTAAAAAGGCAAACCCAAGGCTAATAGTCCTTAAAATTCTAAACATACCTCTAAGGGAGTATTATAATTTGGAAACTAAGCTAGGAAATTGTGGCTTTCTTCTGAAAAAGTTTTGTGACACTTTTTGCTAAAGAGATTTGATAAATTACGGTATACAAATTTTCCCAATTTTAAAACAATTTTGACATTTTTTGGTGTAATCTCTCCGAGATTAGTTTTAATTTTGATGAATCTGATTCATAAAATGCAACCTTTAAGAGGAGATCAAATGGTTGATCACGGTTCGGGTGAACTTAATGTGAATACAATGTGTGCAAATGGATTGTTAAGGATTCAAGACATTCTTAGACCAAGAGATATGATACCCGGTTCGGGGCATCTGGGACACCCGGGTTTGGGTCTAAACCCCCATCATCCCCATCATCATCTTGCTCACCAACTTAATCATCATCCGGGATTGGGTAACTTTGGAGGAATTAATATGAAAACTTCCCCAATTAGTCCCCCGATCGGTTCAGATCAAAGTCCCCCTGCGACTCCTCCAATGACTTCACTTCATTCCCCGGATTCCCTCAAGGGATCTTCTAGTTCGGAGAGAAGGAGGGATAGGGACAGGGATGATAAAAATTGTAATGATAAAGGTGAGACGTTATTTCTTTACTTTGGGCTTACCCGGAAGTTCAACTATTTTAGTCTAGTTTGTAACATAATGGTGGGGGTTGGTAAAAATTGGGAGATTTCTCATGCAAAATAGCACAGGAAAAATGATATTATTTCTTTGTAGAAGATTACTAACTTTGTAGACAGCAGTAGGATTCGATATAGAAAAAATCGTACGTACAGTATCAGTAATAGTAATCCTAATAGCACAAATTAAAGTTTAACATTACATTTAAAATAATTATTGTTAACACTTTCATTGGTTTCGTCAAGTTGATGTCTTTCAACTTTCTTCTTAATTTTTTTGTCTCTTATACAGAAGCAATTTGTGTATGGATCCATACTGAAATAAAATTAAGCATCTAACTTAGTAAATAAAAGATAAAGAAGATTGTAAAGTTGTCACCTGTCCGTTTTTAGTCTCAAGTCTTTAATCCTAAAATCTGTTAATATTTGTTGAGTAAAAAATGCTAAATATTATACTCAAACTAACTGACTGGTCTAACTAAATGTACCAAAGAGCTTTGGGGGATCTGAGTGGTATTTGGTATTATTGGTGAGGTATTTGAAAGAATCCGTGACACTCCCTGGGCTCAGGTGAGAATCGTATAAATGTCATCTCGTTGTCACAATAGAGAAAAGGTAAGAGTCTTCTTTTGCTACCTCTGATCTACAGGTAAACATTTCCAATAGCTCAATAGAAACGTAAACCTGGGAGCAGTTCCTCTTTTGTTCAATTATCTCCGTCAATAATTCCTCAAACTCCATAAGAAATAAACTTGCCTTTATATAAATCACGCTTAGCCTTGTATATAGACTTCAATGCTGTAGACTTATTAACCTTAAGTACACCTCCACCATGTCCTTTTGTTGAATCATCCGTATCAAATCAATTGGCATCAGTTTAGCCTCAAGTCCTCCTTCCTTAACTTAACTTATTGTAGAAGTTCCATCCATTATCTGATCATCATCGCAAGTCAAAACGTATCTCTGTCTTAGCTTATGATCGCATTAGATATCGTTATTGGGGTATCATGTCAAGGGGCACATGCCTGCAGACCCTTCAAGATGTATAAAATTTCCCTAAAAGTCCCGTCTCCTAAGTCTCCTAAGTATCCTAAGTCTCCTCTTTTCTGGACTGTGTCGTCTGCCATTTCATTCCTTGTCTGTTTTTAAAGTTTTGACCAAAAAGGCGAGGAGGACTGTCTCCAAGAGTAAATGGAAATTGCACTTTACTTTACTTTCCTTCAGTCAACAGACAAGACATTGGATGATTTTATCTTAACCTTTTAAGTAAGTGGCTTTGTAGACAGTCAGCTTTGTTTTAAACATCAAGTCCCAATTTAAAATACACAAAAGTTAAGAAATGATCCTTCTCCAGTATTAGTGTAACCGTTTAAGACATAAACTGGCTGGATCGGATAATTTTATGCCATGACTTTCGTCCAGTCATGCTTATGTTGTGGGTATGCTTGCTACAACAAAGTCTCCAGTGTAAAATAAAATAAAATAAACAGTCCAATTTGCATTATTATTGTATTTAGCCAATACAAATACATTATAGTTAAGGATAGAAAGGACGACACGACAAGCGTCTCCGTTCGTTCCGCTTGGTCTTAAGGGAATGAAAACAATGGTCTTTTCATCTCATTTCATGATCCATACTCATTCGTACAGAAACAGAGCCATATAGATGAACAATTTATGTCCCTTAGAAGAGCTATTTAGCTTCAACAAGCATGCCAAACATAAACAGCTTAGCTGTAATAATGTTTGAACTGTTTTGAATCTTTCTGTATAGATCTGGTCTCGTATTGAAGGGGTAGGTGACTTTTGGTCAGTGTCAGTAGCAAATTTGTGTCTGTATCGGGCTTTTCCATTGAACAGAGACTCCCTAATGTGTCAAATAAATGGTTGAGGACAAGGGCCACCCACGCTAAGCTCAACACAAGTACCAAATAACTCCAAGAAGACTTTAAAATCTCTGCATTGTAAAAGTAGAATGGACACAGGTTTAGATTATAGAATGGAGCTCATTTTGTTAACTTGACTTGTCTAATTTATATCGATTTCCATTCAATGCTCAGTAGTAGTAGTAGTAGTAGTAGTAGTAGTAGTAGTAGTAGTAGTAGTAGTGTATGGCTTTGTTTGAATTACAATTTGGGCAAATAAATTGGAAATTTTAGACACTCAGAAGCAGTTAAAGTGTGAATTATTGGATTGAGATCGAATCCATATAATGGGTGGGAAGGATACCCTGTTGAGAATGGTTTAGTGGTAAATTTAGCTTATAATTTATTTCGTTAGAAAGTTAGCCATTTCGGGTTTAAATTGTTTGTTTTCATAGAACCATTTGTCTCAATCTATTTTCTGCCCTTGTGGCCAAGTAATGAATAGCTTTTAGTTGTTTCGGCAAAACTGGAAACAATACTAACTTCTATTCATTTATTTATACTGGGCGAAATGAAATAAAACATGAAATAATGGGGGAATAGAAATAATGGATGATACGCATAATAGGGAAGTTTTTGTGTAGTAATCCGACTTAGTTTTGGTTAGTTTCCTAGACCTCAAAGGACCACTGGCTGTGGTGCCTGTAAGTCTATTTGAGTCGGATTTCTCGGAGATTTATCTGACCAAAAGGATTGGAACTTTGGAACAATATAATAGTTCGGTAGTGTAGTAGCCTTAGTACAAGCATTAAGCATTAAAACCACACCCGAAAACAATAATAATGCTAGAGTAAGTAGCAGTATAATAGGAGAGAATGAGGATAATAGTGATGTTGGTTAACCTGATGGAATGAGGTCGTACATTTTCATTAGTTTGGGATTTATTTACGTGCCAGGAGAGTTATTAGAGCCAGCTTAATCATTATTTGTTCCTTGGGGTTTGTTTCTCTAAAGCTTTATGGTAATCCGAGTAGCTATATATTTGTTATGTTGTTTGTAGTTAAGTTTGTATCAAAGTTTCATAGCAGGAGCTTAGGGTGGGCGTGGTTCTCAGAAAGTGGTGGTAGTGGTAGTAGTAGAATAGCAGTATTGGACGGTGTGAAGATTAAATTGTGCAGGATTAGTAGGGATAAGTTGGCTTAATCATTTCTCGGAAGTTTCATTCATCTCAATTAGTTGTACGTTTTTTATGGGAGGAGAATATATTTCTTATAGTTATGAGCTTAAAAGTATGTATGGTCAGGTTTTGAGACTTTTGACTTTTTGGCTAAATTCTAAAGGATTTTGTTTTGCTATTCCAGATTCCGACAAATCCGGTGGAAATTCCAGAGGTGACCGTGACAGCGACGGGATTCGACGATATCGAACAGCTTTCACAAGGGAGCAGTTGAATCGACTTGAGAAAGAGTTTTTCAAAGAGAACTACGTCTCCCGACCTCGAAGGTGTGAATTGGCTGCTCAGCTCAATCTACCCGAATCTACTATCAAGGTAGTTTTTATTTTATTCTGTAAATATTCTACCGTTAGTTAGGTTCACTGCTTAACTGCTAGAAAAACCTTCTAAAAAACACCAAATCTTGCTTGGTTTTAATAACTAAAATTCCAAATTCTTCATGAAAATGTCCCTAAGTGCTTTCTTCCACGGCTTTCTGTTACTTTTTATCACATTTTTGTAACCCCTATTCTTTAACCTATTCTGCCCATTTTCCATTCTCACATTGAATATTTAAGAGTGCTAAAAGGGTTGGTCTAAAGTTATTAATTTTAGTGAAATTCTACCTATAAATTGTTCTCACGTATAAAATGTCTTAAGAGGTTCTGATGGATTAATTATACCCCATAATGCTGGAAGGAAGGTGGATGATTACTCGCTAATCTTTGTAATTTCCAAGTTGCTGTAGAAGATTAGACGAGGAAGGTTTTAAATTAGGGAATTTAAGAGAGGAATGCCCTGTACTTTTAGTAGTAGCTGTAAAACATACTATGTAAAAGCTGTAATCTGTACTGTATACTCAAAATATGAGATTTGTAGACCCTCATAATCTCAACCCTTGCTTAAATAAGTATTACAGATAGGTATAGATACTGCTAACTAACTACAGCTTAATATTCCTTAGATTTAATGTTTCTACATCTTGAATAGTAAGTATGTGAGGTCGACTGGGTGTTAAAATATTCACACACGGAGATAAGTGAAGTTAATAATGAGGAAAGTATTAAAGTGCTGAGTTCTTGCTATGCACGGCTCAGCTAGATTTAGAAAAGACTCGTAGTCTAAAGTTTATTTCAAGTTGTAAGTTTCTATAATGGTGAAAACATTAGGGATGATTTCCTTCCGTTGGTTTTAACACAAGGTTCATAATGGATCCTAATAACCCAAGATTATGGTACTACTCAAAGAGGATAATTACTTGAGATATTAATTCATACAACGCATTCTTCTCATATTTCATATAGCTCTCTCTCTCTCGTATAATAAGTTTGTTTTATTAGAAACACACACTGTTTTACATAAGCATAGGTGATTGTTGTAATTTAAGTTCAACAAGATTGAACTTTTCTGAAGGATTATTCAGTAGGATTTATAAAAGTGGTGGGATATGGATGCCCAGGCCCTATCTATGTTCCACAGCTAATTGCCTATTAGACTTACCTACTTTGCCGAGGGTTGTAAAAGTTTAAGAGGTTTTAGAAAATGGGAGGCCGATACTAAATTTGTGGAAATGATTGTGTAACCTCTCGTTTATAACTTGGTATTTTATTTTTCAGTGCCAGTTAAGATTTCTCTGAACTTTGTACAGATTTATAGGGTCTCGTTCTGGCTTCGTTGCATGAAACGTGCAAGCAATTTCATACATAATATTCTCTTGCATGCCCCGTGGTAATAAAATCCAGTAAGTAAACGATCACTAGCTGGTGCAATAACATAATAAAGTGTTGTTAATGGTGTTAAAAGCTACTCGTAAAAGGGTCCGTTCGGTAAACTTGCTGCTGCTAATACTACTACTACTGTGTGTCTAATAAAGTGTGAAAGTATCGTGATCAAATCACAACAACAGAGTCATACTCACAAATAGTGTTTCATTTCCCATAGTTTTTATACCATTAGCTTCTCATTTATAGGGTAAAAATGTATCTAAAAGATTAAACGAGCGCCTACTACTACTCAGTAAGGGAAAGAGAGATGGGCAACGGGAATATAGATGCAATAAATGATGCATGAAAACTTCTGTAAAAAAATCCGACTACTGCTTATTATCTTGCTGTTAAAATTGTAAAAAGAAACCTCGTTTACTATAATATTATTAGACTTTACAAGAGCTTACAACATATCTCTAGAAATTACATCTCAAAATCTCAATACCTACCTACATCACTGGCTGGTTCAATTCATATTCAATGTATGCTCAAAGTATTACTTTTTCATCCTAATGCTAGACGAATGCCGAGGATGTGTGAACCTTGTCCATTTAATTCCATCGGACCGACCCAAGTAGAAGTGTAAGTTGTATTTGAAGATTGAACAAGTTGTGAGTTCAAGTTGTGATTATGCTGTGTAAGTAAGAGGATAGAAAGTTGGCTGTTTTGTAGCTAGACTGCTAGACAATGAAATGGATAAGAATGTAATGCAGAGATGTACTTAAGGCTTCTCACTTCTCGCCTTATCATCGCTCGATAATTGAGCTGCTAAAATCTCGGTGGAATTCTTCTGTCTGAGGGAAAAGAGGCGAAAAAACACGTTAAAATTTAATTAGCAACTTTTCCACTTTTCAACTACTTACAACCTCGGAGTTGTCTGTAAGTAGTTGAGGGGATGCTTGACTTGTTACTTCACTTCTGGAAAGCGTAATTCTCCGGGTCTTGAAGTAGCAGCTAAATAAATTGGCTTCACTTTACAAGGTTCATGGTTCATAAGTTGATATCTCAGAGGATGAGATGAGATGAGAGGAAAAATAAATTAGATGAGCACCAGTTTTTTAACCTGGGCTTTAACACATTTTTTTTGCCGTAGTGTTATATTTGCTACTACAGTAGTACTTTGTTTTGCACATGGTCCACCAGTTTATATTTCGTCAGAGCCTTATGAGTTGTAAGTAATGTAATAATCATGCACACACACACAGTGTATTATATCGTAATTCGGATAGGAAGGGAGTTCATCGAGTTGAGGATGAATTCTGCTTTTTATACGGTGAATATTTTTTAATCTCATCGACAACAAGTCGAGTCTCATCTCTGGAAAAAAGGAGTTGGAGGAGCATGATACTTGGCCGATTTACACGATGATTTGTCCCCTGGGTTTTGGTTTATTTAGATAAAATTGCATTATTTACATGCAAGGAAGATAGTAAGTTAAGGGAGTGCCGTTGTTACGAGATGTTCTTTATGAAAAAGGATAGCAGGAGTTTATAATGGAAGAGTTAGAAAAGGGGTGAAAGTGGGGAATGATTTGTTGATTAAATATTCAACACCTTCGAACCGATCCTCGCTTACTATAACATCTGGAGCTAATTTAATCTATTCACTCACTCGCTCAATCCACTATATTCAATCTTACTCAGTGTTCGTCGGGATAATTGTTCACCCTTCTCATTCCTCTGCCCACTTGTCACAACAAAGTAATTAATGAGGCGTTTTTTATCACTAAGGCAGAACCCCGTTTGCCCTTTCTACAAGTCTTTCGTCCCTCCTGCTTGTTTTATGCATAGGAGAAATGAAATAGGGGGAAAACTATGAGTTTTTAATGGTGTTTTTTGTATTTATGAATTGTAGGTCTGGTTCCAAAACCGAAGAATGAAAGACAAGCGTCAGAGAATGGCTTTAGCATGGCCATACGCTGATCCAGCACTTGCAGCCTACATTCTTCACGCGGCTGCAGCCTCTGCATCGAACTATCCTTACAATCCGGCCGCAGCCTCGCTTTATCAGGCGTACTACCCGCATCCAGCGGTGGCTGCCGCGGCTGCTGCTTCTGTCGGAGGTAATATGAATATGCCTCAAGTAGGTGGAGGTGGTGGGGGTGGTCGGGGAGGTTATCAGCATCAGCACCCACATCAATCCCAGGCACCAGGACCGATAAGAGGTTACCATTCTCCTCCCGGTTCCCATTTCTCCCCTCTAGGACCCGTTACTCCAAATTCTGGAAATGGGAGCCTAGTTAGGGGACATTTACCCTTTCCATACTTAAGAACAACTCCCCTGGCTGGTGGAAGTCCTAATAATTTGGGACTTAATGGGAGTGGTTCTTTGGAGGAGTTGGCTGGATCAAGGCTCTCCATTCCTGTTCCTCTTTCATCCAATTCGCCAACTACATCCTCTTCCTCTAATAGTGATAACTGTCATACTTGTATCTCTGTTGATGGGCTATCGGCATCGCCAAGAAATCATTTACACCATCATAACCACTCCCACTCACCCAGCTCTCATCACCATCACCATCATCATCTTAATACGAGCAGTGGGGGCAGTACTAAGAGCTCTTCGCCATCACCTAATCGATCCAGTCCAGGAGGAAATACTAGTGCTATTACCTCCTCAGCTCCGACTCTCTTTCAACCTTATAAGGAAACTTCGACGAAGGCTTAGAGAATAAGATTTGATGCTTTTTTAGTGGATTTATTTTTACCGGAATTTATTATCAAGTTGAGTTGGTGTGGTTCGTACAGTAATTCTTTAACCGTGTGGTTTAAATCTCTCTTGGTGTATTACTAATTTATTGTACAGTTAATAATCTAGCGAAGAAAGTTCAACTTCCTGTCAGTATTTCTTGGTGATCTTCAACATAATTTATTGACGCTTAGTCTACAGAACTCTGCAGTGGTTACTGCGTATTTTTATTGTAATTGTTAGAAGCTTTTATGATAGTAGGTCCCTTTTTGCAACGTTTATTGCCCAACCTACAGACAGGCAGTTTTGCTAATGGGATCCTTGAGTAACTGTGTCAGGTATTGTCACAACAAATCATTTTTGTAGACTGCAGAGTGGTTTTTAGTCATTTAGTCTTATCGTTTTGTACTTTAGATTCAGATACTCATGTAAATGGTAAATGTACAGAAAGTAGGCACTTATGCTTAGATTAGGGTTAGAGGCTGGATGATATTATTAAAAATTTAGTAGTATTATTTTAGTAGTTTTTATGATTTTTCAAACATTTTATCACACGTTGGTTAGATTAAGGTTCTATGCGTAGCGCCGTAAGAAATCATTTACTTCTTAAACCATACTACTAATAACGATGTATCGATGAAGTGTTTCAATGAAATAATAAATACATATTAAACAACATTTACTATCCTGAATTTTATTTATTTATCCGTTTGCTTGATATTTCTTCCTGTTCCAACAATATAATGTCCTTCCGGTTAGTGACTCAGTCCATAAATTATACAATTAGCCGTCATCTCATTTACTCGCCCCATGTCTAATGAACGAATTTAACACACTGATTATCTTGGGGAAATATCGTTTCCCGTATTTATTACTGCTATTACTACCATTGCCACTTCACCTATACTTTACTAACTAAAGGATAGATAGACGTTATCTTTTGTAATAACCCAGGGCACCGAATCGTATTCATATCTGTAATTCTTATTCTACTAAGTCGTTACATTTTCTCCCAGTAGTTCCTAAAAGATATCAACATCCTTCTCTTGAGTTATTCCCCATGCTATTTGAGTCTTGTACGCTTTTTCCTGTAGTAAAAATTAACTTTATTTCTCTAGCTAAGAAGGAAAATGATAATATCATATGAATACGAATAGGATGGTGGTGCCCAGAAGCCAGAACTTTTTACAATATTCCTGTTATAAACGAAAGAACGTGTTATAAAAGAAGATTGGATTATTATTAAGAAAAGGGAATGAAGACCCACGCACAGGCAGAGAAGTCGGCTGAAGGGTGATGGGGTCGTAAAAAGTAGATAATACAAAGTGGCATTTAATATTATTTGAAGACTTTAGTTTCTGCTCATCTTAAGCTATAAAAAAAGTTCCTGTGACATAGCATAACTAACGTATACACTATAGGCCAGACAACCTCTACTAAATCTGTGCCAGGGAATTAAAAAATAGAGAGTTTAATATTCTGAAACTTCATACGAAAGGTTATGTTACTTGAGGGAAGCTAACTAGGGAAATATAGGCTTTACATTTTAGTTACTTGTGGAGAAAGGGAAGATGAATCGTTTATTGCAATAACATCTAGAAAGTAGATGAGATAAATGTCAAGGGGTATGAGCGATTGTTTGGCTGACACTGGGACAGGTTGGCAGTTCATATTTCATGCTTTACTCAATTTGGTAGTTGTTTTTGCTAGTATTTTGGAACTTTCAAGTTATAGTTGAAGTACGAAAAGAGCCGAGTTATCAAAGTTTACTTATTTGCTGTAGTATAGTCAGTTATTAGAAGTAGTAGTGGTAAGAGATGATTCATTACCAAGTACTAAAATATAACCTTATGATAGGATTAGTGATTGGATGGAGGTATTATTGAGAGTTTATTGCAATTTATCCGAGAGATGATTGAGTGATAAAGCAGCATGATTTTGCTATTAGACTGACGTTGAGTTATTTATTGGAAGTTTGAGCTCTGTTTATGCAGCACGTTAAGAAATGTCTGCTTGAAGGTATTTTTGGAAGTTCTCACGTCATTTATTCAATGCTGGATTATCTTAAACTTTGCAGTTTTAATGAGATGAGACTTTGGTTTTTAGGTGATCTTGAAAAGATGTAAAACAAACCGTAGTAAAAAGTTCCCAACTCAGCGTTCGCGTTGTTTGGTCCATTGCCAACAACCCATTTGCATAAAGTCATTCGAGTAAATTGTCGAATTATTCCTTTCATTAAAGTAAGGAGCAATAATCCAAGTCATTATTCCTCAACTTTAGAGACAGATGAGTGAGGCTAAGTATCTAGTTTAGGTGGTTTAGAAGCTTGTGCTAAGTTTTTTAAAAGCCATCCAGTCCTTATACTATCTAACATTTAACCCAACGTCTTTCGTATCTCAACTATCCCAACTATCACGCTGTTTACAGCAGAGCAGCCAGGCTAAAATATTAGAGGAGAGAGACTCTAAAGTACACGATAGACTAAACAACTCTTTTAGTGAATGATAAATAAGAAAAATTCAACTAAGGATGTAATAAGGGCCGAATCTAAAGCACTTTACTTCCTTGGAAGTTTACTAGATGCTATGCATAGAAATAAAGCTGTTTTGTGCAGCCTTTTTCCTCCTATCTAAACTCATCTTCTGAGTGGAATGAGGAGACTC
This sequence comes from Hydroisotoma schaefferi, assembly GCA_034682405.1. Classification (NCBI taxonomy): domain Eukaryota; kingdom Metazoa; phylum Arthropoda; class Collembola; order Entomobryomorpha; family Isotomidae; genus Hydroisotoma; species Hydroisotoma schaefferi. Next base: position 1,010 of record JAQFZX010002758.1, on the reverse strand, counting down.
CCTGTGTAGTTCTCTGTACTGTATTCTAACTTTAGTATTTATTAGCATTTTCTATCTCGCTGAACTGAACTACTTTCAGAGACAAATCTCATCTCCATTTACCATTTACCAGAAGAGGCTCATCCTTTAGGGAATGAATGAATAAGGAGGAAGAATGAAATGAGATAAAGTTAACTTTAGGGTGACTTGGAATCTAAATCTGTCAGCTGGAATAAATTACTCCAGAAGAGATGAAATAACTAGGCTTTTTCCTCAACTGAGGATTTTATAAATTTTATATTTGGAAACTGGAAGGGATGTAGACTGGATGGGTTGTAGTTTGTGGAAGTCGGAATTAGTTCCCGTGTGGGAGGGACGTCGCTTTTCTGAATATGGAAAATATTTAAGCATGGAATTGGAAATTGGAATCTAAGTGGAAAGTTAGATTGGTTCTGTTGATCTGAATCTGATTGGAGGCATTTGCAGAATGCTAAGCGGAATTCAGATACAATTTGAGAATAGAGCATGGAGAATTAGCCGTGTAGGAGGAATAATTTAGATGATACAAGGAAACAATGGAAAAGGAAATAGTGGAAATATTACATAGAGGGATAAAGTGTACACAAGTTATGCGGGCATTATGCGTTCAATCCAATTTAGAGAAGGACTTGAGAACAAGATAAGGGAGATAAATTGAGAAAAAGAGAGATTATGTTAGTTAGTAGCAGTAGAAGCAGTGATAGTGTAGCAGCAGTAGCCCAAAAAACTGTATAATCATGCTTGTCTAATGTAAATCGACAGAAATACATAGGACCTTCTGGTCCCAGGGTCCCAGTAAGCAAACCATATCATTTTTGCAGATAAAAACCCGTACGATTTAATATCCTATCATCAGCAGCATAGAATTATCCTGTCCGGTCCGATCTTCCTTTGTTTGTAATGCTGATTAACTGAATGGAAAGCTCTTACAAGTTGTCATCCAGTTTTTGAAAGGACTTATAGCTTGATATTTTCCGGCATTGTACTTGCTC
>JAQFZX010002757.1:0-16582 GCA_034682405.1 Hydroisotoma schaefferi | reverse complement strand
ATGTTATCCTTATAATTATATACAACATAAATAATAAGAGTATTAATTATACTAAATCCTATCACGCTCAGCGACAAGTGTATACTAAGTCTTTACTTCGACCTTCAACGTAATGTATTTCTTAAGCTTGGGTACCTAACAACAAGAAAATACGTATTTACAACTAACTATTGGGCTATTTGGATGCACATGCCTTTGCAGCTAATAAAAGAGCAATTCAAATTTAAATTAAATAACGTTTCCTCTACTCTATACTTAAGTTGTCATTTTAAATTGAAGTAAATTGTAATTAATTTTATCCCTCCGTGAACTGAACCCAAGCTCCTTCCCGTTTACAGTTTATTTACTTGTTAATTTCCCAAAACCATTTACTATTGAACAATTGAACATAAGTCATAGTCAAGGTCTCGCATAGTAAAATAGGAGTGGTCTCAACCCCCTTAGAAGTTAGGCAGGTAAAAAAGCAACTTTAATTAGAAGTAAATCCTAGGGATTTAGTAGTAGGGAACCTGTGCGTGACTCTGACTTGAGAAAATAATGACGAGAAAGTAAACTTTCTAATGGAAGAAATGAAGAAAGAAAGGGAAATAAAAGATTATAAACACCCTTTACTATTGGCATTCCAGGCTGATGTGATGTCTATACATTGGAGGTGTGTATGCCTCAAGCTCGTTGGAATTCGATACACGTCAGAAAAATAAACCAAAGCTCTATTTTTAATTATAAATTAGCTCCGAAGTAAGGATAATTAAATCTGTCCAATTCTATAGTTAATATGCATTAGCATGCTTGGAACCTGGACCCCTGTTATAGCCGTTTCGATAAGCTACGGGTTAAATCGTAAAAGATACCAGGCTCAATGATGATGTACCCTAAATTCTCGCCCGCCCAGATACCATGGCTTATATATATAAAAAAAGATGCTTTGAAGCATATTTAACACGAGAGAGATTAGGCGAGCGGCATAATTAACGAGGGCGGTATATGGGCGAGGATTTAGGGTACTTTTAAATATTGCAAAATCAGAGCTGATGTTGCCACCGGCGGATAATGACTGAGCGTTTTTGCTTAGTCTTTGTGATAATAATTAATTCATCACCTTCATTGGTAATTTGTTGTTCGTTCTACTTATATTTTTGTGCATAAGGGGTTAGAGTCATTCATTAATAGAATTCCTTAAAGAAGTCTGCTTTCATTAATGAACAAAAACCGATCATATTTCAGAAGTATTTTGGTTTTGATAAATTACAGCTCACGCTTCTTGTCAGATTGAATATTCCTTTATACAATTGAAATTGATTCAGAGGGACTGGAAAGTGTTGCTGAGTTGTGCTTTGCTATTCTTCTTCGTTAAGTGTCTTTTACACTTCGTCTATGAAAGCAACACCTCTTTTGTACATATATTCTATTGAAAGCTACTGAACAAGAAGGGTGGTTGGTTGGTCAAGGAGGCTTCCACTTGCTACGAGCAACAGTAAAGCAAGAATTGTATGAAGGGCGACGAGTCGTTATTTTTCACACTGACTCGTATCAAATTCAATAGGGTTAATCAATCAAAATCCTGGTAGATAAATTATCCGGTAGCTGAGTGAGTACATAAGTGTAAACTCATTAACCTAATCACCGTAAGGCAATACGAATTTAACCTGACCTAACATTAATTGCACTCGTAACGAAGTTGACTAAATAGCTCATGAATACGATGCAAAGGGTGGCACCTGTATACTTTAAGTGGGTGCTTTCACCGTATTGAAGTGCTTAAACGAGAGGTAGCTAGGTAGGTTAACTACTATTATTACAGAAAGGGACCTTTCCTTCTAAAGTAGGTGGGTATTTACTCTCTTCGTATACAAATTTTGTTTTATATATACTCTTTAAACTGAATTGTAAGGATAGCAGATGAAGGTATTGTCCGCTTTTGGGTAGAGAAATTCCTTTGGTCTGGATTTATCCCGTGGAGAAATATAGGCTGGTTTACTTCAAAGCTCTTTACGCCTTCTTCCACTTTCTGCTGAAATGCTTCAATGACCCGGAGATTGAATTTCATTAAAAGTTGATAGCTTTCTCAGCAGCTTCCTTTTCCTCCTTTGAATCATTCATGGGAATTGGAATGGAGGAATGAATTCCATTTCCTAGGGTGAATTAATCTCATTACTGAGTGGATCGCACGATGGAAATGAACTCACAAGAGTCAACTTGAATAAACACTAACCAGTAGGTTACTCAGTCAGAATGCTTGGCTGATAGCGTTTCTTTGAATATGTTATCTTTCAAGTTGTTCAATGAAGCTTGCAAGACCTTTTCCTATGAACTTAACTATACAGCCTAAAGGATTTTTGAAAGGTCTTTGTAAGGAAGCAAACTTTAATCCTTCCTTCTTTAAAGGAACTAAGAGCATAATTTAACTAATAGAATAATATGGGATACCAAAAAATAAATCAGTTCCCGATGAGACGGATTTATCTGTTTCTTATTTCTACATAAAATAACATTGCTTCTTGTATCTTCTATTCTGTATCAAGTCGGAGATTAAATTTGCCTGAGTATTTGTCTCATCGTAACTTTTTAAATTCTAGATAAAGCTTTCCAATATATCTTTAGCTATTTTCGTGTTTAATGCTGTTTCTCTTTTATAAGTAATTTTATATTGATGGTTTACCATCCTTCGTCCACATCAAACGTAAAGGATACTTTGATTATTATCAATCGAGTCTGTTATAAAAGGATCAAAGGCTGTGCCACGAAACATCCTTAGCTGTGATTGATAACCAACTGAAAAAATATATACAGATAGAAAGATCCTTTAGGGATTGCGAGATGTGAAATAGGCACAAACGAAGGATTGATTGATTGTTGTAAGCCCGAGCACTGCACTGGGACGTTGCAGAAAAAAGATGCTGAGTATTTTTAAAACAGTTTTGTAAGCTTTCTGTAAGTGAACTGAACGTAGGTGCGGTAGGTACACCTTTGATGCTTGTATGCATTTCCAATCTTGCTCTCATTAGCGATCTTTCATCCGCATATCTGTATCTGTAACAGAGAGTTGAGTTTATCCTACAAACTTTCACCCGACAGGGTTTTATCCTTTGCTCAGCTTCTGAGTGAATTATATCCCAAGAGATTGTAAAAGCCCTGTCCCTGTATAGTATAATATTGGTCCTTCTAATAATATTGATTACTTCCCTCTATTCTTTATCTTTGCAAGATATCGTAAAAACAAGTAACGATCCTTGCGGAAAAATCAAATCCCATGGGCTTAATGAATTGGTTTTAATTGCATTGCAGAAGATGGAAGGAGGTATAGATGACTACGAGGATGTGAGTAACGTCTCATTAGTAGCCGTATCAAACGGATCTGAGGCCGGAGATGGGACGCTGAGCGATGGATATTGCGGTCCTACGTGGTTGGCCATTGGAATGGCATACGGCAGTGCCCACGGCTTCGTCAGCCTTATTGTCTGTTTTGTAGGATGTGTGGCCAATCTATTGAATTTGATTGTCCTCACTCGCCGAGACATGATCAATCCTACGAACGTCTTGTTAACCGGACTTGCAATGGCTGATCTACTGAATGAAGTGGAGTACATGCCCTTTGCACTTTTCATGCGGGTGCTTAAAAAACCCCCCATGACCTATCCCTGGGCTCTTTTTGTGCTCGCTCACTCCAACTTCTCTCAGGTAAAGTATAACAATTATTAATACTGCACTTTCTCCTGACATCCTTATCCATCCATCTTACTTTCCTAAAGAAAGATCCAAGATGAGCTTGGGTGGAACTTTGGTCTGCATATTTGTCTAGCTTTATTTGTACGGAGGAAGGCTTAAGAGGAATAACAAAGTTGCTTGCTTCTTGGAAGATTACCTTATTTTTAGTTTTTTTTTATTCTTTCTGAAACTAAAATGTTTGAGAATAGTAAAAGGCTTTGAGAAGCTCGTACTACAGCAACTTTCTTCCCAAATTATGTTGTACGCTTGCTGGAGGGTGGTGGTGGTGAAAGTATTCACTGACAACTCTAATTTGTATATAATTAGACATGTCGAGAAGAAACAAAACTTTTATCGAACCCTTTTCGGGACCCTTTTTCTATTTGTTGGATCAATAGAAATATTTTTGGATGGATAGAAAGAAATGCACAAAAACTCATATAAATCCCCAATCGAAGCCTATCCCAGCCTAAAGAGATCTATCTGCTGAAAAAAGTATTTGGCTTGGGAAGAAACCTTGAAGAAACAAGTTGACTGTTTTCAACTTAACAATCAATTTGCTGTACGGCAAGCCAGTGACACGGCATGGAAGGGCAGATAAGAAGAACAGGAGGTTTTAGAAGAGGATTAACTCAATCGCACTTTAGTTATACATTCTGGATCACCATATAGCTTTCACTTTATTTTGGGAGTTTTTTTTACTCTTGGAAATTTATGTTTACCTTTGCTCTTTTTTCTGACAAACGCATTAGACTCCATTTGTTACTGCTACGACGGTCGATTGTACCCTTTCCTCTGTTCTTTTGTAAGCTGGGACTCCCGATAAAAGTAACTTTCTTAAAGTAATTGAGCGAGAGTTTCGATTTCTTAAACCTACACAGTCAAGGCTAGGTCAATAAATATAGCTGTAGTACGGTTTAAAGGGTATAATTTAAGTTTTAAAAAACATGTAGTTGCTGGATTAGTGTGTAAAGTATATAGATTTAAGAGGTATAGATTTAGTCTATTTAACGTTGTACGTGAACTTACACTATTCGTCAGGAGAGTTCATAGTTGTCTACAGTTTTATTTTTGTCGTTTGTCAATTTCTTTACAAAAGCAGAGAAATAAGAGTTTTTACTGGAAATAGCCCACGTTCAATAATGTTTTTCTTTTCAGCAAAAGATTTTAACTTAAGTGTTTCTTCTGTAAAAAATGTTTTGCCCTCGATTCCCGATTTGGGTTCCTTGTACTATAAGCTCCAACTAAACTCGATCCCATTCATGTACAAAGATCAGCTCATTGTTGTTTAATAATAATCTATGCATTAATGGATACATTTCTCCGTTTTTGTTTAAGCATCATGCAAAACAAACATAGCTATAATACGAGATTAATCTTTTACTGGTATAAATGCTGCATACGTAAGCTTTATGATAAAGAGCGAATTATATTCATCGTTATTTATTTCGATTGAACAGTTAGTACAAAGTTTTTTAGCACAAAACCGACGATAACTCCGAAAAGTACACTCCAGCCTTCAAAAATAATTAATTGTACTGACCACAACTATATCTAGATGCACAAACTGGAATCCTGCCACTATAAAAACGTGCCAATCGAGTCTTGCTTTGTGATTTGGGTCAACTTCTACAGTCGTTTTGCCACTTTTTATGAAAGCTTTTTGGGGAAGCAAAGCCGAAAAGTGTCCAGGCTAATCACTTCTGACTTGTCGCTGTGTAACAGAGTGACAAAGCAGAATGACTTCCAGCTCCAGTGGTAAATCCACGATTGCACTTGACAGGCGTCTTTAAGGCACCAAAACGAGAAATTAAGGCCAGGCTGTTGACTCGGCAGTCTGTTTAGTGGTTACACAATAGAAATGATCCAATATGAAAAAAAATGAGGGCAGTAAATATTTGACATGGGAAATCTCATGGAACATCACTCAGACGGCCGAGTGTCATCTGCAGCGCTCCATCACCCAATAAAACCAATACACATCAGACCCTCTTCATCTCCTCATTCCATTGTGTAGTCCTCTAGCATTTCTAGCCATGTCACCTTTTAAAAAAAACATATTAAAATAGGCAAAGCTTCATATATACTTTGCAAGAAAGTATCCAATAAAACTGGGCTCATCTCGAGAAAAGTTGGGAAAAGGGAAAGTTTCCTTTTTTGGTAGAAGATCATGGAGACTTTGTAAAATCCTACTTTGATTTTCTACCTGACAAGTTTCAGAAAAGTAGTCTGGATGAAAAAAATAAATAGTAGGTAGGTTGGTGGGTGGGTGGCTGGATAAGATAGAGGATGGGATTGACGGTTGATTTCCCTACTGCTGCTGCTGTATTATTACATTTATAAAGGAAAGATGAGTTGTCCTTCATGCAGGATACCACGTACGCATAATGCATAAGGGAGTGAGAATAATGCGGAAAAAGTATGAACGGATGAAAAGTGATGTGTTCAGTCATGCAGAAAGCAACAGATTCTTCCAGCTCAGATAACAGGTTAATCTGTCGGAAGGATTTCACTACACTGACTGTAAACCCGCAAACTTTTCGGGTTGACAACCAAAACCGCATTACATAAGATAGACAAGGTAGTGGTTTTACAACCAAGAAAAAAAATAAGCACGTCCCAAACCAAATATAAGTGTAACAAGAGCTGAGTTAAGAGGGAAAGTAGGTAGCTCTTTTATCCTCTTGTCACCAAGTTTGTTTGTGTATGTTTCGTGTAGGAGAAAATATAAATAAGAGGGATTATGTGAGCAAAGAGGCCCGCAACCATTATTCACGGTTGGTAATCAGTAATTAAATATATGATGATGATTACCGATACCTTAGATTAGTAATGTTTGGTGGGAATTTAACCCTGTTCTTTTGTCATGTCTCACTTTCACTTTGTGACAGTTCCTTAACTCAAGCATAACATTCCCTTTGATCTTTCTCCAACCTTGCAGTTGGCTCGTTTTGTGCTGTATAGTCCTTCCCACACCTTTTATAGCTTGTTCCGTTAACTAGGTCGTATTTGATTGTTTTAACTGCTGGATATTATTGGACAGTGAACATTTATCGTCTTCTAGAGAAATTACTAACTATGCCCTTAGTAGTGGGCTCGCATCTGATGTAGTTTTAATTTTGAGCTGTTCTTGAGAAAGGAAAGAGCGAAAGTTGTAATATGTATTATTTATTATGCTCAAAGATAGGTTTTGGATGAAAAAATTCAGAAAATGATGTATAGAAAGTAGAAGAAAGCTTGCTCAGCTTTGTTTCAGAGGTACCCAACTATGAAATAGTGATATGGAGTATGGGGGGTTTTGTGAAGAGTGATATGAAATTCTTTGACTTTTGGTAGAGAGTGCGATAAATATTCTCAATAATTCATTCGATATCTTGATTGTTTCAGGTATGCCATACAATATCAATTTGGCTGACGGTAACTTTGGCCGTGTGGAGATACATCATGGTGGCAATGCCCATGCGGAATAAAACATTGTGCACGATGGAACGAGCGAAATGGGCCGTTGGAATAGCTTATTTCTCCTCACTTATAGTTTGTATCCCAGCTTACCTGAGTTTCTCAATCAAGGCTACCTTCCCAAAGGCTCCAACCCCTTCACCAATCATTGTCACTTCCGGTCCTACTGTAGCGAGTTTGATTAATGGGACACTGGAGGAGGTTGGAAGTTCAACAAATTCCTCCCTGATACCCAAGTACAGCGTGTACTACTCTGCTCTTGCCTTGGAGCACGATCAGTTTCTTGTGAAGGCCAACTTCTGGATTTACAGGTGAGCTTTATTGCGGATTTATTCATTTTACTGGATCATGCATTATACATTAATGTAATTTAATGTAGTAGGGAGTAATCACAAATTACTGTTTGGACATGAAATACCTTTACTATACGAGAAAGGAGGTATCTATAATGGGTAGGTATATTTGGGATTTCTCTTCAAGTTTCCCCTGAAATTGCAATTCTCTACTAACCAACCCTAGGATTATTGATCGACTGAGGGCGTAGCTGAAGAGTTTACCTTGTCAAGTATAATTTGGAGTTAGGATTTCAGAAGTAAGTATGCCATAGGTATTTGATTTTGAAAGGTAGTGAGTTGCACTTTGCAATAAGTTAGTTTAAATTTGCAATTTACCCATATCATGCGATCGGCGTCCTCTGACTTGGAATGAGATGGACTATGGGTGCTTGCAAAGAACTATTCCTACATGTAACAATAACACGGAGATAGATTTAAGAAGATTGAGCATTGTTTATTTCATTAGATAAGTTTAATTCATGTCCCTCTTAATCTATATTTTCACAGTTTCTTGACTAAATCTAAGGAGATTTAATTTAGTAAAGAGTAATAGTGATAAAATATGGAGAAAGCAAGACTGGACGAGAACATAAAAGGATAGGAATGTAATTAATTAAGAAAATTTGAGCAAGGAACTTTCACTCCCTTCTAAGATTCTTGGTATCCCTATAATATATTTAGGAAGAGTAAGAACTTATTGGTAAGCTGGCTGGAAGTAAAGTTGTAGTAGTTATCAAATTCACGCCACTATCTAGCCTAGTTTCTTACGAGGAATAGGTCTGCATAATTGGGTTTCACTTTCACCATAATTTGTGGAAATTGGCTAGACAAATAATATAGTGTTTAATAAGTTTTGTTTGTAGCATGACCAACTGGGCTGGGATCCGTGTTTCCTTAAGTTGTCCAAACAGTGTTAAACTCTGTTTAGCAAGACTTATTATTCTCTTGTAACTTCAAAGACTTGTGGAATACCTTTGCATTTGCTTATAATTAAGTTGTATGTAAATTGTTTTACATTATTTTGTTGCTTCGTGGTGGGGATGGATTATTTTAATTAAATACCAAACGAAGTCTTGTAAATGGAAATGTTATTATTTCCCAAAAGATTGTTAATTACCAGCAACATTCTTGTTACAGTCTGAGTGAAGAAAGTTACTTTTACACGATTTACTATTAGCCTTTATAGACGAGTTGTTAACCAAGATTAAAATTGTTTGGGATTTATCATCGTTTTAATCTATTAGGCTTATTATTTCTCTGAACCTTTAGTAGATTTTCTGTACATATCGTTGTCAGCTAACCCATCAAATAAAGGTGGCAGGTTAAGCAAAGATTAGTTTCCCATTACGTCGACGATTTAATTTCACTTTCACCTTAGATGTTATAGTTGGATACGTTCAGTTGGTTTTTTACTAGTTAATTCCCAATGTAGAGATATCTTGCTTCCACCTGAGATTTGTATACCTAATTGCTTATGTATTTCCAGTGTTGTAATCAAAATCATCCCATGCATCGTCCTAACTGTGGTCAGCTTTCGTTTAATAAACTCCCTGATGGAGGCAAAGCGACGAAAGGATATGCTCATGTCCAAGCGTCCCTCAGCCGCCGGTGGTCACCAAGAGGATTCAGGATCCGACCGAACTACCCGGATGCTCCTAGCTGTCCTGCTCCTATTTCTTATTACCGAATTTCCTCAAGGAATCCTTGGTCTTTTGAGTGGAATCTTGGGTGAAACTTTCTTTAGGTCGTGTTACATGCCATTGGGTGACCTCATGGATATAATTGCCATTCTCAATTCGGCCATCAATTTCATCCTCTACTGCTCAATGAGCAAGAAGTTTCGAGAGACTTTTGTCCAAGTATTTCATCTAAACTGGATACTTCAACCCGCTGTTGGTACACCAAGAACCCCTGTTCCCACGCCTAGTGCATCTACTACTGTTGTGACAAGGAATTATGCTACTGTAAGACCAGACACGAATCTACTCTCTAATGGGAATTCTCAGTATACATCTGTATAAAAAAATTGAACCCGTGTAGTCCTTGCTGTCTATTTTTCACGTAATTGGAAACTTAAACCCAGGTCTTGGGGCTATATATCTCTGGTATTTGTTGAAGAATTTACAGAGAAAGGCCTCCAAGTCTGAATGTTTTCTGGTCTTCGTAATTGTGTATTTATTTACCAACAAAGTAACTAATGACATTGAGGATCCTTCGTTAAGTAAACTGACAGACAGGCTGAGGCTTGGGAAAGAGAGATGACTTTTGGTTAACAAGTCATATTTATGACAAATGTTTTTGTGATATAACTTGCAAGAGAAAGTCCTACTAGAATTTGGAATATTGTGAGAGATGTTTTATGTTTTATAACGTGTACTGGGATTTTATTTCAGATGTTGGATGTTTTGCAAACTACTTTTATTGTTTACTGATAAATGTTTTCATATTTAAAAAAACAAAACATGAAACGAAGTTGCTGCTTATCAAGATTCTATTTGAAAACGCCCTTCGGGTAAAATAAAAATAGGCAAGAAAAGGGAAAACTATCACTGTGTGCGATGTGTGCCTTTGCGGAAGATGTATCACTGAATGATTAATTATTAGATATAATAAAATAAATAAATAATCACATCGTCCGATGTTATGTTTATTGCAGACAAAACTATTCGATGCTTCTGTAAAAAAGAATAACAAAAAGGATGCTTTTAGGAGAGTTTAAACAACATTTATAATATTTATAGCATTTTTGGTTCGTAGATGTGAACTGTGAACCTCTTATAATATTGATAGTTTATTGTTTTTTAAAGTAAAAGCTATAAGAGAGTACAAAGTGTAATTTTATATAGCTGGAAAAGGTGCTACCTAGAACAATTTATCGAATCAGTGAATGAAGGTGGATGAACATAATAAAACGATTTATCTCAGTCCATATCTTCAGTTTTGTTTTAAGATAAACGTTACTGAAGGCACGCATGACTTGTTTGACTTTTCTGGTTAAATATTGGGCTAATTTTAAAAAAATATGGAAATAATGAGATAGACGGTATTTTAATATTTATGAAAAATGTTAGCTAATATTTAATTAGTTTGAAACTATACACGGTAACTAATATGTCTGTAAAAAAAGCACAAGAAGTATTTTTAACTTGGCTAGTTTTGATTGGAGCTAGCTGATGTGATTATTGTATTCCTAACTGTATGAGTAGTGCACGGAAATAAGCTATCTATTTGTGCTTAAAAATATAACTTTGGCATTCAAAAGCGTATCATTAATTTCTTTTCAACCCGAATGCTTGATAATCAGACAGAGAGACATGGTTAGTTTTATGGGTGGATAAAGATACAATAAATTAATTTGTAAGTCAAATGTCAGTGTCTCAATGTAATAATAGCTAATTAAGTAAAAAATGTAAATGTAGCATTTACATGATTAAAATAAAACAGTTATTCTGATGGAATTATTTATGTGAATATATACAAGTTGGAAACTTTCACCGGGTTTAAATAGTTTATTTTCCTCTTGAATGAAATTTCTTTAAGATGGTGAAATGATCCCATATTTGAGAATTTCAAGATTTCGATTTTAAAAATTCTTATGGCTCACTCGGGTACTTTCCTGGGTTCCAGCATGTACTCAAGTATTTGCTTCCCATGCCTTCCTACTGCTTATCGATGCATCATCATCACGATGAATTAAAATAGTGCATGCCACTTATTTATACTGCATCAGGATTTAACCACTCGCTTAAAATTACTGTAGTTTACATAATCCTAACATACAAAAGAGGGTTATCTTTTCATTGGAGACTATATTTTAGCATAAAAACCATCAAATCAACTAGCAGGATTGCTTAGAAATAAAAACGTGAATCTTTTACGTAGTAATAAACGTTTTGGAGCAAAACGCTAAACATTTTATGTTTACATTTAGAAAATGAAATGGGACTGAGGAAAGTAAAATGGTTTGGTTTAGGTACAAAGGATAAAAGCTAGAATAAGGAAGGCATAAAGACTCGTTGTTTGGTACAGATGGATGGAAATGTTTACTTAAGAAATTAGTTTCTCTCGGTCCTATTCGCGATGGGCTTTCTTTACAACAACCGAGTTGGTAGTGTATTTTAAGTCTGCTTGTTCCCAGATACCAAAACGGTCTCTGTTTTCTCGAGGAAAAAATTGCAGCTTTTTAATAGGCACTTAAAATCCAACTTACTTTTACACTTGATGATGATGAAGAGCTCTGCGTGTTATGTTGGCTTTCAGCTATCTGTCTCGCTCTAGCTGGAGATACCACTGGTTGTGATCAGGATGACTTATAGACCAAGTTTTATGAGCGTATATAATCCGGTTAATAAATTATTTCGTGGTTCTATTTGCATACGGTAAATAGGATTTTATTATGGAACTGGGTGATACTTTTGGCACCTCTTCCAATCTCATGAAGTATAGTGAAGAAGGTTGGAGGGATCTAGAAATAATTTAGAGAAATGAGACCGCAAAAACTGGGATTTCCTTTTATACCTATGATAAATTTACTAGGGAGATTTACAGGAGTTTAGGTTAGCTTAGTTAGTAGTATTTTAGGTTGATTATTTATGTAAATCTCTTAACAATGCATGCCGCATAGTTTAGCAACTAACATTTTGATTAGGTGGGTGGTTTTAAAGGTTAATTTTTCTAGTAAGCACTATTTAGTCCATTTAAAGACAACTTTCCTTTCAACTGATCACCTCTCAAGTATAACCATCTTTCATGATTTATTCGTTCTTTAAATTGCACTACTAACAACTTTGGAATGCTAAACGGTGTCTAAATTAGTTCTAATTAGTTCCATATCAGAGACGCGTCACTTAAGTATTTATACCTGACTATAAAGCACTTTTAGTTTGCTTTTGCCCTTTAGTATTTTTGGGCGCTGGGGACATATAACCAAAAGATTTCAGGAAAGATACATGACTATTTTATGTTAGTCAGTTAGTTAAACTTATACATAAAGTTGTTGTTTATGTGAAGATCCAGCTATAGTTTCTTCTGAATTCCAGCATACTGTATTTTCGGAAATATAATTCTCTACCTGTCCATGTTAAAAATTAAAAATCACCCTATCTCACGCATGTTCAGCGTTCTTCAATTTGTCCTACTTCCGGGAGTACTGTACATGCAGAAAGTGTGCTATTCAAGCGGGGTTAGAAATCAGAATTGCGCTTTCACTTGCACTAAATTAACTGCAGGGTTTATGCACAGAATAGGCCTTTAATTATGATCATTACTTCCTCTGCCTATTAATCAATGTGTTTTACCCTGAGTTTACCATGACGGATGCTATCGTTGTTGCTAAAACGCCTTTCAGTTAAATTAAAATATGAAGCAAGAACCTTTCCCACTCTGACTGTCGAGGTAGCATATGCAGTAAAGTAAATTTTCGCATATAGGGTAAGAGTAAAAATAAGTATCTACGCCTTTAGCCAAGCTTTGCCAGCTTTGCCAGAATAAGTTGGGAAACAGTTATGACTCGCTGAGTAATTAGGCTCTCCTACTGTGAGTGTTTTACTTGATCGCAGTATTTTTACTCTTATTTACGGCTATTGGTTTAAAACTTTCATAGAATTCATATAAAACCTCCATGCACCAACAACAAGCAGATAAACACCGTAACCAGAGCTAAGCAGTTGAAGCAACAGAACGCATGACATGGTGGGGCGTTCTGTCCAAAGATTCATAACTTTGACATTATGAACGAACTTCTGGGTGTTTGATTTATGACTCTGGAACATGAAAATACTGTACAATTCAAAGTAATTAAACGGTTAAAGTATAAGGAATAACATATTGCTTCTTTTAAATCCATGGCACTAGCTTTTGCTTACCAGAATATGTCTACCCTGCGGCATGGGCAGGCAAAATGTTAATTTGGAATCTTGAGTAATACATTGTAAGATGATGTACACGTAAAGTCAGATAAAGCATTTCAGTGTTAAAGCTAAAATTTCAACATTGGCATAATGCATTAGAATATGTCCAGAAATGCGTCATTTCCTTCATTCGGGAAACCTGCAGCTGGATTTCGACTTAACTGCGAGCACTCCCAGTAATAGTAAACTTTTGAAATCTTCGATAAATACTTTTTGCATCCCATTTTGGGTACATGTTTTTATATTACAACATCTCACAAATCCTTATCTCAAGAGCTACTCGTGTAACGCTTAAAATGAAACATTTTCTGAATATTTAGTTCTCGAGTATTTAATAAACCAATCTCGTCGTAGTTGCCGACGGCGTGGCTTTGGAAGCTTCATACTTTGGTCGGTGCAATATGAGTTAGAAGCAGTTACTGTATGCTGCAGTCCCAGACCTTGGAGTGTTGCTTAATAAAAGAAACGTAATCTGGACCTGGAGTAGGAGCAGGGTGGAATCCGGATTTGATTTGTTATGTTCTTTTTTGACCAACTTTTAATTTACTTTGGGGTCTTGGTCGGCAAGCAAAGCAATCGCTCTACAGACAAGCTGGTGGATGTAGGAACAGAATGTAATATTAGTGGATGAATTCTGTGATCACGTATAAAGCTAAATAGCACAGGAGCTGCTCATGGAAAGCAATCATTATATTTTTCTGCACGATAGCTTGGCCACGCCACGCTCACTGATTATTAACAGGGGGCTTTCACTAGAGTATAAAAACTTCAAGATCTCTTCGTATCGCTTATTAATAGCAAATTGGAACCACTGAGTCATTCAAACGCTAAATCCTCGTGTACATGACGCCCTCGGCTGCATACCTCATTCGAATCTAAAAAATGATACTATACCTCCTACCTCTGTAGCATTGAGAGGCCCCTCTTTTTCCCGATGTCACCCTTTATTGGCCTCCGTGGTTTCGAAAATATACTGCTAGTTGCAGCTTTATGTGCCCAAAGAGTTAGGATAACTATTACTTGATTTTCTTTTCAGGAAAGTAAAAAAACGTTGCTATTCATACTTTTTGGGATTTAGGTGATCTTTTTCTAGTTATGCTTTCAAAAGTTCGTTTTATGAAGCAAAAATTCATCAAAAGATTTCAAAGTTATGTTTTTAGATATGAACAGGAAAATTATATGCGGATGATGAATGGAAACTGTCTTTCAGAAGGCTTTTATGGCATCCTTTGATGATTATTTGATGAATTCCTGTACAACATTTTATACGTTACTTGTCTATGATGCCTAAGAATTCTGTACCCAAATTTCGTGTGCACTTCCGAATTTTCTTAAAAAGACGAACGATTGGATCTGTCCCTACGAGATGAATTGGAATAATTATATTAATATCTAGATGATGAATACGAAACGAAAGGCTACAATTTTTACAAGAAAGTATAAAAGTCAAATTCCTTCAAACTGGATTTCATTAAATTTCATTAGATTTCATTCATTCCAAGGGGAACCACGAACTGATTATAACTACCGTGAAAGAAACTGACAGATTTATTGACTAGTTGAAAAAATGTCAGGAAAAAATCGCAAAAAAGAGCACCAGCGAAAGATCATATATCATCCGGATAATAACCAGCACCAGGAGTAAAAACTGCATACGGGAAACTACTAAGGAACCGTCTCACAAATATAAAATGTTTTTTGCATAGACTTCCCTTTAATATAGTTTAATATAAATTCAGTAATATTATAACAATCTCTGAAGTTTTAACTCCACCCAATTTTATTTCCATCGGCAATTATTTAATGAAAAACTTGGACCTTTTAATAAGCTTTTTTTGACTGAGCTTTCTGCCATCAATAAATCAAAAAGTTAACTTTCATGACTGAAGTAGCGTAGAAGGAAAAACATTGAATTGAGGGTTGTCTCTGCAGCGGAGATAAGACTTTTAAAAACTGTATAGCATTTATGCTGGATGTCGGTTGGTTTTAATATTCGGGTCGAGATGCATATGCATCATCTTGGGGAACACGACGTGTTGCAATAAATAAAAAAATGACAATAAAACTCGAAAAAGTATAAGCATGTCTCTGTGAGCATGTCTTATCCATCATATGAGGATATTTTTAGGTTAGGTGGTCACACCAACATTTATGGAGAGAAAATTACAAACACGTTTCATTTTTGTTGCTTTCGTCTTTCTTATTCTAAAAAGAAACTACGTGGGCTAAAAAAGCCTTTTTTTAAACAGAAAATTGCAGATTCTTATACTGAAAGACAGCCAGAGAATATAGTCAAGTCTAAAAATTAATAGGAGGATATGGCTCACGATTGCTCAATGCTTTCTCTTTTTACTTTTATGTGTATTACGAAACGGTCAGTACAAGACATCAGCTTGACGTCTACTTTAACAAAAGTACAAATTGGAGCTAAATACCCTGAATAGAACTTGGTATATCTTGATCATTCCTTAAAGCTTCAAAGAGGTTATTTAATGCAACTAATTTGTCAATTTTAAAAGAATAATTCAAGTAAAGAATCAGCCAATCTTTATTAAACTTTTAAATCCATGTTTGTTGCAGAAAAAACGTCGGCAAAGTAACTGTCTGCAACGGGTCAACTTTTTTACTTTTGTTAGATAAGACTTTCTACTAATCTCTTGTGACGCAAATGAAAATATTTTGTTGAGCAAAAGAATAACAGAATAAAAAAATACAAAAGAAGACTAAGTTAATTTTATCATGGAAATAAACCAGAGGATTTGACAGCAGAAAAACATCCACGAAATCCTAATCCTAGACTTACACAAGACAAGGCCTTCTAAAGATGAAAGGAATAAATGTGAGTAAGTAAAGTCTGGAAAAACCTCTACCAACAACCAAGGTAGACCAACGTAGGCCAAATTTTTCTGCCGACTACCGTATTTCCGGAAATTACTTCCCCCCTCCCTCAGAATAACTCCCCCTCGGAATAACTCCCCCTTGCAAATGGCCGTATTGAAAAATAACTCCCCTCCCATAAATTACTCCCCCCATTCTTTTTTCTCCATGCCTTATAATTAAGTTCAGAAATTAAATATTTATCTCTGAAACTTTGATAAAGTAATTGAAACTGTCACTGCAGTGTTTTTATGCGTTGAATTTTTTTCTGTTTTTTAAATTAATAAAATTCCATAT
>JAQFZX010002756.1:0-16583 GCA_034682405.1 Hydroisotoma schaefferi | reverse complement strand
TACACGTTGCAATGCAATTGCAACAACCAACCGCACTCTTAAGTTGATAACTTCTTAGTGGTTTAAATAATAATGCTAACTCCAGTTATGTATTTAATATCCCAGAGAACAAGTCTTCCCAAACTTTACGTTACCCTTGGTTATCTACGTAACTATGCCACTCCTTGCACTTATCGTTTTGTTCCTTACTGTTCTCCTCTATCCGCCTGTTTGTTATGTTTATGACGATGCGTCAATAATCCTACAAAGACTGAACAGAGCTACAAGAAATATTAGATTGACTAAAGAAAGAAGGGTCCTTATTCAAACTCTGAGGGCTACGAGACCTTTGGGAATTTACTCCAGTTTTGGATGGTGTAACTTTTTCATGAATCGCCGATCTGTTCTTGCCGAGTATTTTTATATTATTATTGTTCAAACTATAAATTTAATATTGGCTAGACCCAATGGGATATGAATAAATGAAGTGGTTCTCTTTCAGGGTTTTCATTGCTGTTTTCTTGACTATTAATTACAGTGTAACTTATTTTGTATTCTATGTGATCATTTGCAGGATGGACTTGCGTTAAGGTGTGAAACTTCATAGAGTCGGAAGGACTTTAAATGGTCTAGTAACAACGCTAAGCCAACCGGAAGAAGACACATTTTTAATGACGTGCAAAGCTAAAACAAAGGTTAAAGGCTAATGGTTGCATGATCCAGATAAGTGGTTTACCCAGTCAACTTCCGGTATGTATGGGGCTATACATATTACATTAACTAGGACAAGGGTATTAAATCCAAGTTAAATTCAAACGGTTGAATAGTAAACAAGTGTGATGGATCCGTACGTGTAATTATTACATTTCCTCCTATAATTGTCATTGGTTCTGGTTGGACGGGAGTTAGTGTTTGGGTTTTAGTAAGTCGATTGGGTTTATTTCTAGGGCAGCTTGACCTTTATAAAACGGTTAATTAACCTATTATTTCGTATTCCTTGCAAACCTTTATTTGGGTCACTTTATCAACGCTTTTTTCAGTTCCGGATGAAATAATGATAGCTAGAACTTATAGAGACGATTTGTAACGTCAAGTTTAACATTATTCAGAATTTAAAAAACAAAAATGCATACTTTTAAAAATGTGTGTGGTTGTTTTGGAAAGAGGGTTTTATTATGAATCGCTCCAGTAGTAGTAACAAGGTTCAGAGAAAGGAGATTCTTAGGGCCAAATATAAAATAAATTAATTGGAATTCCAGTTCCATACGACCGGAAGAAATCAGTGAACGTTAAGGGATTTGTTGGCTGAATCACAGAGAATAAGATTGATTATTTGATGCATCCTGGAGTGTATGGATCCAGTTCCAGATATAATGTTATTTACCACCTTTTTGTAGAGTTAGTACAACTGCAGGCGAAACTATCCAGTTGTAACTGATTAGAGGCAGAGCAGGGGCTGGTTTGGCTTGGGACAAAGTATTGCAAATGATTATTCATTACAGAAACGTTAGTTATTTAATTCCCACGGATTGTTTATTCGGTGTTTCTGTTACTGGTTTAAGACTAATATTTGTTTCACACAGAAACAAAGGTAATACTAGGACGCAGGAGATGAAATCATGTTTAATGTAATGTAGTAATTGAAGTGTGGATCGTGTAGTCTTTTATAGTCTTAATTCAATATTATTGTATGTATGTTTTATTTAGGAACCGTGGAATAGTATTAGCTATTTTAAAGTACACCTTGGAAAATTTTGAAGTTAACCAATGAAGCCAAGGGGTATAGCTAAATTCTTGGTTAAATGTGTACATGAATTTAAACCGAATAATATCATAAGTTTATCCACGTTTTGTGGTTGTCTGTATAGAATTCTGTTGTAAAATAGTGCTACAAATCAAATGTATTTACTGAGACAGGAAATAACAATGCTTTCTTGGAGTAAGTCAATTAATATTTGATGATTTTTTGTACATTTAATTCAACATGTTTATTTTTCAATAAAAACTTTAAACAGGAAATGGATTGTTTTATGTTTATTTTTCGTACACACGGATAACAATAAAAATCGGAGTGTTGTAAATTTTACTGGTCAATTGTAAGCGGAAGAGCACGTATAATAATGATATTAACCCTTCCGTGATCTATACAACAATTACAATTAAAATAAATACTTATAACCAGGACAAATTCTTTGAAACGTGCACCAAAGACTTGTAAAATCGCAAACTATATAATATTTATGCCAACTTGTCAAAATCTTACGACGGGGTAGAGAAGTTAACATTTAATTACGATAGCTTTTGTGGAATGTCTAAACGTTTCTTAGTAAGGTACAATAACGTAGTTTAATAAAATCTCAAAAAGTATGGTAATAACAATTATCCCGGAGTGTAAATTACTAGCAGGAATATTTTTCCATTTAAAGGTTATAGTATTTAATTAATAATCCCTACTTTATATTATTTATTAAGAAATTCAGACCCGAAGTTTTTTAATACCTTGTTTCAGTCAACTTTTATATCGCAATGTTGTTGAGATGGCCATCTTGTAGAGTATTTTCCGGGTTTTAGCACCTAACCCCGTGATTTAGTGTGATTTACATGAACATTACATCACAATTGGGATCACATCACACTGAATCCCATACATCCCAAATCCCAACTGGAGTTTGGTATAATCCCACAAATCCCATGAATAAATCCCGGCGGAAGAATCACATTCGAAATTAACCGTATTATATTCTCGAGTAGTACTTTATCCCCAATGATTCAAAGGGATAATATTACTATTGCCGGTGTTATCGCCTCCTCCATTTCCCATGTGGTTAGCTCCTTGATGTCCGTTAAGTCCGACTAGACCATTGTTAAGCTGAAGTCGCTCAGCGAATCTGAGTTGGTTGTTCATATTGGCCCTGTATATAGCTCGGGAGATGTGGGGTCTTGGAGGTGACTTCCTGCACAGAATTCTACGAAATGCCCGTTGGAACTCCCGACTGGTGCATCCGTAGATTATGGGATTGAGACAAGAGTTGAAATAGCCGAGCCAAAAAAATAACGAGAACATCCAGTCCGGAATGTTACAGTCGCCACATAAAGCTCCTGAAATTTGTAAAAAAAGGGGGATAGTTTTAGATATTTTAAAAACAATTTTATTATTTGAAGTTACATTTTTACGGTAGATGCGTCTAAAGAGTGGTTGTACGTTAATACATTCAAAGGGTTGAGAGGTCAAGGGTCAAGCCAAGATTATGTGCAGCGGTTTTAAATCCAAAGTAACACTTAAAAACGACTGCTCTTTTGGATTTTTTGTATGCATCGATAATGAATGATTTGATTTGAAAAACCTTCCAAAAAAGACTACCTTTTATGGCCTGAGTAAAAGCAATAAACTAGTTCAATTAAGAAATGTAGGAATAATATCTGAACTGCAGCCAACTAAAAAAATACCAATCAAAACTAGGAATCCAATGGGAATCAGTTTTAATTTGAATTCTAGCGAGCTTGAATACTTTTGCTGCTAAAGATACATTTTATTAGAATCCAATTTACAGAATATTATTGCGATCTCGGTTCCAAAAAAGTTAATTGCAATTCCAAGTTTGTAACTGTAAACTATAAAGTGGAAGGGTGAGGGGAGTATTTTTCCTTCCGTATCATGCAGATTCCTGGAAAAATGAATAGGAATAGGAATAGGAATCTTTGCTGGTTGGAAATGCAATGCAAGGTTGGGAAATAAATCCTAGGAGGGTTGCATATAAATAAAGGAAGGAAAGAAACGAGTCTAGGAATTGTATGTTTGCTGGTTATATATTTTTCGTGTAATATGTTTCTAACCTATGGAATGGAATTAAACTGTTGATGAGAAGGAAGGACTGAACTATTTGTATAATGTTTGAAAGACTCTTTAATTAAAGTTCTACCTGAGCTGAGCTTGAGTTACATAAAATATAATGAGAATAAGGGAATTTCTTGGCTTTAAATCACTTTCTTTTTAGTAAAAGTCGTATGGGAATTGCGACTTAAGTTTATATTGGTATATTCTACTGGTTAAGTTGGAATAAAATATGTGTTAGGGTGACAGGGTTTGGAACTTTCAACTTCAAGCAAGTTCGGGGAAAGTGTGTAATTTGCATGAATAGTTGGCTGGAGTTAATTTTGATTGGAAGAACACTTATTAGAAACAGAGACACAAGTAGTGCTACTGGTAGGTTTTAGATATTTGGGATTGTTTAGCCTGTCCAAGGCTTATGTAACCAAACCTGTATGTCTGTGTGTTCGCCTGTACGCAAGATAACTTATAACGGGGTCTGCTACTTCCACCAAACTATACAGTTGTAGTTGTTTTACAGGAAAGGGAGCTGTTTTTTGCATTAGTAAAACTGTATCTAAATAGTATTTCTGGAAATTACTCCCCGTACCTTTCCATGTCAAAAAATTAAATTGGCCTTATCTTGCCCATGTTAACGGTTTTTTCAACTTTTCCTTTGAAAAATAACTCCCTGGGTGCTGGGGGGAGTAATTTTCGGAATTGCTGTACTTGTCCGAGTCCGCCTGAGTGAGGGACGGATGTCAAGATTAAAAAGTAAGCTTTATGGATTGAATATTAACTTTTAACATTGGGTGGTTCAATACAGGCGGATTTATTATGTCCATTTCTGACACAAAATGTAGAAAATGTAAATGATTAACTTGTAATTTGACGCGTAATTGGGTTTAGAATGACTAATTTTCTGCAAACGGTCCACCTTTTCTGAAGCTGGAGGAGGGTATTTTGTGTTTTCATTGTGTAGGGATTGCAAAAATAAATAAGTTATTAGAAGTGGATAGCGGATTAGCAAAGCCCTGGAGTATTTTTGAGAAGGAAAGTATTCTTTTTGTAACATGTAAATGTGCCAGGATTAAATATTAATGCAAAGTAAAAGAGTAGGAGAGTAGGAGGGAGGGAAAGTAACGGAAATTAGGGATAAATTATGCAACCCGTTTCTTCATCTCTCTCTCGAGAGAGAAAGTAAATAAAATTTAAATCCTTCATCTCTCTCGGGGCTTTACTAACTTTACTGAGTAAGGGTTTGGGCCGAAAGGTTCAGCAGACATCAAGGATTAGCATAAGTCTTCCCTTTTGTTATTCCAAGTGTTGGAAATATTCATGTACACACGGGCAGGTACTTTGATAAAACAAATGGTTAAGGATAATGGAAACGGGCAATAAAAGGATGGAAATTATGAGATTTATTACGGTTGAATCTGGTTTTCTAATTGTGGCCTAAAAAAGGGCAAGTTTCACTAAGAAACTCCTAGTTTTAGCTATTTGTAGTAAGCCTCTGGTAGTTGTTTAGTAATTCTGTAGTTGTTGAGAAGAATGAGGTATGGTTTTAATTGATTATTGTAGGTGGAGTATAGGAGTAAGCTCCAAGTGAGTGGATTGTTAGTTTCATATGACATGAGAAGAAGGGTGATTTGATGACCCTGCCTGCCTGTCTTCCTGTCCCTGTGGGACAAATCCTATAATCCCTTTCTAACTCTGACATGAAACAAACTCCCAGGTCTAATAATGAGGGTATTCATTTTTAGTTATACTTAGTCCAGGTTGTATTTACTTGGGTACAGTTAACGTCTTGTGGGGATTAGTAGTTCAATGGCAGTCGGATTTAGAATCAAATCAAGTAAAAAAGTTCAGTCTATTACGACGTCTGCTGCACCTAGTAATTCCACTTAGTAATTCCGGACTTTATCATCAAGGAATGGGTGATTCTACATCGCCCAACCTGCTTAATCCTCTAGAAAGCTTTGAGTAGGGCAAGGTTTCCCTGTGGAGTTTCTGGTTCGGAGTGATACTGTTTTATTTACGGTGGATCTTTCAATAAAAGTGTCATGTAGCTCATGATTTCATCCCGGAATTTGGATGTGATAGGTTAATACTTACATGCTCTTGTGGAAAGTTTGCGAGTAGTAGTCAGACAGGAGACTGTCTGGAGTATTTGAGTTGTGAACTTCCTAAACCCGGGTACTTCCTACGCGGGTAGCAGGTATTTATTATTCATGCAGTGTGCAAACAGTAAAACCTCCAGTTTCCTGATGTGCTTCCTCCTAATTTAAATGTAATTGGTTGGCTTTCATTCACATGCATGTTTCTCTGGTTGAGTTGGATTGTAGGGTTACAAAAGATTTGAATCTGGGTAATTATAGTTCATCTCGTAACCAGATACGCGTGAAGCTCAGAATAGGAATGAAATCAATACGCATCCATCAAGAACAGAAGGACGTATTGGATCGAATAGGGGACCCGGGCTACTAATTAAGTATGGAGGTTTTGAAATGTCAAATTTAACATACCGTATATCCTCGAATAGTGGCCTCCCGCAAATAGTAGCCCCCCTCGAATAGTGGCCCCCTTAATTACTATTAATCCCCCCACAAGCCCCATTTAATTGTATGTTAAATTTGATCCCCGGAAATTAATTAGTAGCCCGGGCCGATATTCGGGGACATACGGTACTATTATTGATCAATTTTGGTAGAGATCTGGAGGCTGATTGAGAGTTTAGTTTTATTTGGTTGTAAAAACCAATTTGATTTGTGGTTAGGAAGGTCTCGGGTTATGTTTGAGGTTTTAAATTTTGTATATTTAATGTTTCATTCTCAATTTAATATTGAAGGGTTTTCCTTTTGGAGTAAAATAAATAGGGAATGTAGTTGTACAATATTTTATTTAAATTACAAGTCTTCTGGTAGAATAAACTCCATTTCGTTCCTGAAGTTGATTTTTGTACAAAGTTTATTCATCTGGAGGGACGATTTATTCACAGAAGTGAAAGGGATGTTCTCTAGACTGCGGAAACTACTTTTACTCACAATCCTTAAAAATCTAAATAGTAAATTTTGGCAAATCAAACTTTTTAGGCTGCAGGTTTTTTTGAAGATTGAGATTTTTGGGATTTAGAATATTTAGATTACCTAGATTGTGGTTTGGGATGGGATTTCTGTAAATATTATTCAATGTATTTGAATAACAAGCATGCAGCAAGTGTTTCTTTTAAATGTATTTCTTTAGAAACTTTCTGGTGGTTGGTATTTATAATAAAATTGAATTTAATATCACAAAAGTTCTAAAGCACGTCTTCAATGTCGTTTTTTTCAAGCTAGTTTGAAATTGAAGGAAGGAAATGACCAGGAAAATAGAGGTGGAGCGTGAGTGGATTTGTGAATGATTTTTGGAATACGAAAAGGCTTTTTATTTTTTTTTAAAAAAGAAGGATCTATAAAGGTAGAACCACTCTAGGTCATCCCATCATGTCAAGACCCCAAAAAAGCCTGCTTGTTTACTTAATATAGTAAAGGGGGGTTCTAAATGGATGGTTGTTGATAAAAAAAGGGCTTTGAGTGAGATATTTTACTGGGAAAAACGTCAATAAGACTTTTCTAGCTTCCTAAAAAGGTTGGTCTTGAGTTTCAATATTTTTCCAACCTTGGGGAATTTGGGTTATTGTTGGGTTAACCTGGAGTATCCTATGAAAATATGGTTTCATCCGGGTATGGGTTTCCTCTATTGAAAACGGGAGTTTTGTTGGTCGGTGATCAATCAAATTATGTCCTTTTTTGGGTGAAAGTCCAGGAAAGAGGCTAACTACCTATATACTTTTTCCACGGATAAAAGTTTTCCATACTTGGAAACCTGGACCACATTTCTCTGAAGGGGTTTAGGAAATGTTAAATTCAACCTGCTAATCCATTAATTGACTGTCCAGTTTATCGAAAGTCTGCTCCTGCACTTTTACCACGATAATTAATCATAATTTAAGTGTAGTGAGTGTGTTTCTAAATAAAAAGGAGGTGAATTTCAACTTAAATTGTAAAAGTTTAAAGGGTTGTCGGTACTTGGTTCTAAATTTAACAAAGTATAAAGAAATAAATAAATAAAATATGAAAGGTTGTGTTGCGTTAGAAAAGAGGTCAAGTGTTGGGCTACCGGCTTTTAAAAACTCCAAACATATCAAAACCAATCCAAAATAAACGGTGGTGGTAAAAAAAAGCTTTTGCTAGATTATTTATTTATTTAGTATTAGAATTTTCCAACTGAAAGTGTCCGGAATCGATTTACTTTGCACCTTTCCGTTCATAATAATATTATTGTCTAACATGTTGCTATCCAATTTAGCACAATTCTATACGGATGAACAACTTCTATTGCTTGGGAAGTTGGCTTTTCTTTCATCCTAATATTCTCCAACATTATTTCCTACATTGCATTAGCCTCTTCTTTGCAACTTTCTATTCAGCTTTACGTTTGCATCGGAGTTTTCAATCCTTTTTATGATTTATAGTTTATTTCCCACGGATGAGAGAACCCTTTCCTCCCGAATGAGACGGACATGTTTAGAATCCAGTCAAGCATCCACCATGCCATCCCGTCTGATCTTATTATAATTTATATTCTCAACTCCAACTTGGGCTAAAGGAGCCAGGCAGTGAGTGAGTGTGCAACTGTAAGGTATATCATGCAGGGTCAGACATTCTTAACCTTTCAAACTATAGGTACGTTGCATTGGCAGGTATTGTGTTTGTGAAGTAAAAAGGGAAAAGATACTGATTTTTCTAGAAAAACGAGCATAAATGAGACGAACTGTTGTTCCAAATGGAAAGTAAAGCTTGGTCTTCTTTCTTTCTTTGTTAATAAAGCGAATAGAAAATTTTTTAAAGCAGACTTTATATTTTTGACATTTTATTAAAAACCCTCGTTAATTTTAGAAAGAGTGAAGATACTTTTGAAATAAATAATCTCTAGTTTTTTAACAAGCACTTTGGTACTAACGTGTGTGTATAGCTCTTTTTAATATTAAATAGAGTAAGAAACTACACAAACTGAAAGAGTGAACTAAAATAAAATAAATGGAGAGGTTAATAAAATGGAAGAACTTTATTTATTTGTAATAAAAAATCTACAATCTTCGTGTTTGTAATAAATATGTTCCTGGAAATAAATAATTGAAGATTCCTTTTGAGAGGATTTTAAATTAGTTTTTCATGCATAAAAAAAAGTAAGAGATGTAGTAGAGTACAAACCTCCGTGTAGTAAAGTATAAAGTAAGAAAAGCAATCAACAAGCGATTTATTTAGACTTTGGAGAGATGTTCTTGTAATTCTTCTTATAAAAGAGAGTCAGGGGAGAATAATGAGGACTTTTTTTTTATTTTCTGATGAATGGATCTGGAGGAAATGAAGTTTTAAATGTAATTTGAGAAGCGTGAATGAAAATAAGGATGAATTATTTGTGAGTTTTCTATAGAAAGGTCCCTGGAGGTTGAGAGGGAGAGAGAGAGGGGACGTCGTTAGTTGTGAGAGATTCTGATTTGATTAGATTGTAAAAGATCTGCCTATTATTTTTATTATTTTGAGGATGAAACTGGCAGGATAGGTTTAGGTTTATTTATTCTTGGAGAAAGTACGTTGGGAAGAGTGGAATGGTTCTTTTTATAGGGAATTGAAGATTAAATAAGCTGCAGAAAGCTTGTTAAATTCATTTAAAAAATAAAATAGTAAAAAGGGATGGGAAAAGTTTGGTATTATTCCAAAAGGGTTATTTATCTGGATTTATTTATAGAATTTGCATCTTTTAGACTCGAGTATGAGCGTCTTAATTTAGGTGAGCAATGTTTGTAAACTTTTTGTAATAATGAGCCCTGCGTAGGAGGATTTAAGATGGGGGTTTTTCATGTTTTATAAGACATGTGTGTATTATCTAAGGTATTATGTACGATTTTGTAGTATAGCCTGTGTAATAAGTAAATACTCTGGGCTTTTTTAGGCTCATTTAAATGATTTAAAGACTATTAAAGAGAAAGTGAGGTTGACGTGCCGGGATGGTGTTTTGAGGATACTTCGAACAGAATTTAGGTATGAGTGGTACGTAGGTTAGAAAAGGGCTCGTGCTTATTGATGTTTTGCAGTAAGCTTGTTAAATAAAAGGAGGTTTAGGTGAGGAATAATATGGGAAATCTGAAATGAATGGTTGAGAAGACGGAAAATTTTGGCAAGAGGACTGGTAGTTCAATGGGAAATGGGAAATAAATCCGTTCATTTGATATAATTAATATGAAAGACAGAATAAGGTCAACTACTTCAACAAGTTCTCGTATAAAAGTAAACATGCTCTTTTATAAAAATAGAAAAAAACCCCAACGGGATACAATACGTATTAGAGATTTTCTAAGGAAGCTTATAAGGAAGTAAGAATATAATAATTCTTGAGCCTCGCAAACAAATACCAAACTGTAAAAACCGTACCCCACGTATTGAAACCCGAGTAACTATTTTATAAACTAAGGGTTAACAAAGGATGAACAATACGATGGTTGGCTAAAGATTCGTTGTTCCAGTTTGGGAGAGAGTTTGAGGTTTTGTGGGAAAGCTTTGTGTGCTCGGGAACAAAAACCCGACAGTGAATCAACAATTATTGTAATCTTATTAGATGAGAAATTGCATGAAATTGGGGTTAAGATGTGTTTGGCGACGCTTATAGGACTTTTCCCATTGTTATTGCTAAGTGAGGAATAAACTTCTATCTCTATCTCCCTAATTGGCCGTATAATCCTATATTTGCAAAACGTAAATTAACTCTCGTCCATCAAAATGAAACTGCCCCTTTAAAAGGCATTTAAATACTATAGATCCGCTGTGTAACTCTTTCCTCTTGTTGCCAGCTTGAAATCCCGTATTTTGGGTGACGTGAAGTAGGTTATAATACCCGGGTTGAAGAAGTATTCCAAGGGAAATCCCTAAAGGAATAACTGAATAGGAAGTAAAGAATTTATCGATTGGTTTGCGAAGCTAAACGGTTACTTTTTGAAGGTTCAACGCTTCATCTCCTTCTGTGAGTGACTGGTTATTTATCAGGGTTACAATGGAGGAGATGAGGGTTCTTTTGTGCTATTCTTTGTGCTACCTTGGTTTTATTTACTTACAATGGTGGAAAAAGGGCTCTATTAAACGTCTAGCATCATTTATTCAACTTGGTTTCATAACAATCTTGGCTCAATCACGTAGAAAATGGTTAGAGTTAGAGTGAAAAAGTGGTCCTGAACGTGGCTGATTGAATTTCAAAACAGGCAATATTTTTGGATGACAAAACTTCATCGTTGCCAAAAAAAAAGAGGAGAGGAGTAGGAGGATTTAGACGTGGAGAAATATTACCCCGAAAGAGTATAGATTAGAACGGACAGGGTAGGGTTTTTCAAGTGTTTACGGGGTTTTGGGTGAAGTAGAGTTTAGGGGTTTTGGCTCGTTTTACGGCACAAAGGTCGAGTTTTACAAGAGGTCATATAGGGAAAGGGGTTTTTGAATATGTAATAGGTACTTCTAGCAGTAGCAGTTGTAATAGTGTGGAAGTAGCAGTTGCAGGAGTAAACCTTGAGAGAACTTTCTAATAGTTTAGCTAGAGTAGCCTTGCAGGGTTTTGAAAGTTCCAGGCCGTCTCTATTGAAAATGAATTAGCATATTTATGGAAATAAAACTGGCAAAATGGGAAGGAAAGTGTGATAAAGACGTTGGGAATATTATAAAGGGGAAGATAATAAATGTTGTGGAGGAAGGTGTCCCGGAACGATTGACTATATAGTACCGTTTTACGGGATATAATCATCCTATACTTTTGAAATAAATTTAATAAAAAGTGAACGGAATGGAGTAAACGTTACCATTAACCTCGGGCCGTTTATTTGATGATTTGGAAAGTATAGGAGAGTTGAAAGAGACATTGACGTAAGGATAAATATGAACGTGATGTGGTGGCCCTGAATAGTTTGACAAAGTGAGAGGATTCCAAACAAGTCAAGTCAACGGGTTTGAAATGAGATAAATAAATGAAAAAAAGCAACTTTCTTTTGTCATTTCTACAATTTCAAGGGTATTCTTTACATTTCAAAGTTTTTCAATGGAAAGGAGGGTGTGCCTGGGACGGAGAAGTGATCCTCTTGAGCCAAAAAAAAACAAGAGTTGTAATAAAAACTAACTGGGACAATCTATCTTTTATCCCACCTTTTGTGAAACGAGATAGAGATACTTTTGTTGAAGATTAAAGGGAATTGTGTCCTGTTTTATTCTCAATAATGTGAAGAGAATACTACCCATGTATTTATTACACAACTGGGTTGGATTTCAGGTATTTTTCCAAAGTTACACTTGTTTTTAATCACTTCCTTTGAGATTTTTACCCCCGGGTGGATAATTTTCTAGTTTAGTTTCAAGTAATTAGAGATGCAGGATTAAATATCCCTTTTCTGTGTTTCCTTAAAACCAGATACTCTTTAAATCAATCCCTGTGAGTTCAAGAAATTGCTAGGCTAAAGTCAGTGTCCGTACAAATCGGATTTATTTGACGACTTCCCGATTAACTACACGTGCGTGGCTTGTATTTAATTTCCGGTTTTTGTTACCAGGATGGATGTATTCCAACCTTTGTAATAATAGATAAACTACAATATTTGAAAGAGGCTTTGGACAAGGATCCTTTAATAAAGGGATGTACAATAGGATGCCGGGTTTAGAAAATTACGTTCCGGAGTTTTCCCCGAAGCTACTCAGTAGTAAGCACACATCACTTGTTAATGATCGTGGAATAATACTACGGATGTGTAAATTCTAAAGGGGTATTTCTATAAGGTGAAATAAATACGGGTAGTAGTAAACGGGTACAAGGTTAACTTTTGAATAGACGGGTAGAATCGGGAGTATAAAGCGGTGAAGAGAGAGTGTGTAGGTAACTTTCTTGGCAACCTTTCCAAACTTTCTCCGAGATGAATGAAAGTGTATGAATTGAGTTATTGAATAAATGGAAAGATTCTACATAAAGATTAAAGAGGTGTAAATAAATAAATGGAAATAAACTTACCAAGTGGCAAGACGAAAAAGAATGGGAACCAGCATACGAGAAACACTCCCACCACAATTGCCAACGTCTTTGCAGCTTTCTTTTGTCTCCGGAACTTGGCAATTTTTCCAAACCCGGGTTGAAGTTTCCGATCCGGAGATGAGGATGGAGGACTTGGAGTTGAAGAGTTTGGCTGACTACCTCCCTGAGCCCCGGCCACACCCCCGTGGTGGTGGGTGTGGTGCTGGTGACGCTTTTTGGACGGGGTTCGGGGGATGTTCGGGGTGTTTAATTGAGCAAGGTATTGGGGGGATTTATGCGGGAAGTTTCCCCCGTTGTTGTAAGTCCCGGCGCGGGGACGGGTTG
The DNA here is from genome assembly GCA_034682405.1 of Hydroisotoma schaefferi. Lineage (NCBI taxonomy): Eukaryota > Metazoa > Arthropoda > Collembola > Entomobryomorpha > Isotomidae > Hydroisotoma > Hydroisotoma schaefferi. The sequence goes on along the minus strand of JAQFZX010002756.1, from coordinate 3,376 downwards.
AGGGCGGGGGTATAGATAGATGGTGACCGTTTCGCTTGCCGCTTGCTCGAAGTAGGTCGGAGCGGGTTCCGGTACCCCATTGTTGGGGGTTGTGACTGTAGTCCGCTTTACAGTTTGCGCCTCCACCGCGGTGGACGCGGAGGACTACGCCATTTTCAGAGTTGTAGTCGTCAACGGGGGGTTGCTGGACTGAGGAAGTGCTTGACCTAAGAGGGATCCGGGTTTTTAGTAGAGCAGGTTTACTATTTATTTATTAAAGCTAAGAAGTGGTCTTTCGGATGACGGAATTTCTGGATTTCTTCTAGTTATATTTTTTATCTTATTTCCGGTTGAATTCTATTAAATTATTGTTACTTTGAAGGGCTAAAACATGAACATGAGTTGGATGGAGTAATTAATATACGGTGAATTAGCATGCAGGGGAATGGTTTAGATGGGGAACTATACAGGGGAATTAAACGGGGAGGAGTATGGTATTGGAGAATTTAATTTTTTAAAGTAGGAAACATTAATTCCGTGTTTAATTCCCCTCAAAGTAGTTCAGTGTATTTTTCATGCTTATTTTTACAAGATAATAAATCTCCCACAGAACAGTAAACCTTTCATCAAATTGTATTCCTGTTGGGACTAAATTGTACAAAATCCTCAGTTTAGTTTTTGCAACCGTAATTTTCTTTTTAATTCCTACAAATTTTAATTTCAAATAATGTAATACTTTCCCTTTTCCAGCTTGTTTTTCAAAAATGGAATTCCCCTAATTATAATTAATTAAATCTTAATTCCCTAAAAATCCTCAATCCTCTTCCAAATCCTCCCTAAATCCTTATTTAAAAAGCTCAATTAAAAAGTAAACAATGAAAGAACGGATACCTAAAGCATACTAACCTCTCTGGTCTTGCAAGCGGGGCCAAGTTGAGCATAGAAGCCGCAGCCTGATAAGCCGATTCCTTGTTAAGCTCTCTTATGGCATCCTCATTAAGCCGGCTCCGATGGGCGATTAAATCGGGATTAGAATTATATCTATAATTTCCACCCAAATGGACCCTCAGAGTCACATCCTGCTTTGTGGTCTTTTGTCCACATTCCAAAAACTTTGTTTGCCTCAGAGCAGCTTTGTAAATCTTCCAATAAACGCCGATAATAATGAACATCGGGAGGTAGAATGAGCCGGTGACGGAAAAAAGGACGTAGCCGAGTTGTTTATTGACGGTGCAAAAGTAAGGGTCATCCGAGGGGGGTTCCTTCCAACCCAACAGGGGTCCTATACTTATGGCGATTGAGGCTGCCCAAATTACAACAATTAGAACTGAGGTCCGTTGGCCGAGCATTATGGTGGAGTAGGCCAGGGGTCGTGTCACTCCTATGTAGCGGTCGAGGGATATGACGCAGAGGGAGAGGATGCTGGACGTACAACAGAGCACGTCCACGGCCGCCCAGATTGTGCAGAACGTTTCACCAAAGTACCATCTGAAAATAATCAGCCAATTAATTAAAATAAACCCTTCAGGGGCATTGGCAGCGCTCTAGGGCAAGGTCAACTTTTCATCCACCTGTTTGCATTCTTCATTTTAATTAAATCATTCAAGCTATGTTCCTTGTATTACAGATTAAAAAATTGACCCAAAGGGGTACAAACAAACTGGTAAAAGGATCTATTTGTACTTGGGTTTAGTTTAATTAAACTACAGTCAAGTATGTATGCGAACGCTGGGTAACTTTACACGGAAGTGGGGGGTTTATTTATCTTTCCTGGCACATCGGCCTTCATTATAATGAAATACGGGATTATAAAATGAATAGGGATTTGTACTTTTTTAACTTGTGCATTTCCTATTTATGATGAATATCCGTCTAACTAGCTGGGAATGCGAGACTCTTGCTATTTATCGTTGTCATCATCATAAATGTCAAACAGGTAGTTGTGGTTGTCGGAGAGGGAGGCTAATTATGAGAATTACTGATTGAGTGGATGATGGGGAGCTTGGTAAATAAATGAGAAATGGCTGTGTACAGCCTTTCTACACCCACGCAAGCCTTGCTAAAGGAAGGAAGTGTTTAGGTTTTGCTTGTGTCTGAGAATTGAGTTATTGACATAATAAACTGTGGTTGGTTGTGGTTCGTTCTTAGCAAAGAAAAGTCGCTTATTCTACGGTTCTTCTGGGTATCTTTATAGGAATTTGTTTTATGTTAAACATCAATCAATTATTTACTCCGATTAGGTTGCTTTTAATTCGATACAAATCGTCTACCGCTTACGTAGGCGAAATGGATGGGGATGGGCCTCTCGTTTCTTGATGTTATGAATGGCTAGGGAATTTTAGTAATCCTTATTTTTAATGGAGAGCTAGAAATTATTCAGCAAAGGCTTTGAAACTTCTATTATATTATATTGGCAAGATTTACTATTCGTGGCTCCAATTAGGTGCTAAATTACCTATTTTCACTGACGTCTTTTCAAAGTAAAACTCCAAAATGGTCGTCCAAAATCCTCCGACAGTCCGACCGACACTTAAACTGTCGTTAGAAGAAGGGAGAGATGAAGGGGATTATTGGGAAAAGGGACATGGGTAGAATTATAATGAGAAGCCAAGAATAAAGTAAATCCGCAGAGAAAACAATTGAAGGAAGGAATACATCCTCCTATTACACCGTCCCCCAATATGACATCCTATAGTTCGGATTTAGCTGCCATAAAGTCACCCTTAAAGTTTTTAGTAGCCCGGGCTGTTGCACCCCAAGAGTATGCTTGACCTGGGCTATTGTTGGCTAATTATTTGGGAGGGGGTTTAAACGAAAAATAACGGTAGAGGATTTAGAGAGGGTCTGGTGGTGATCCTCATTAGAAGACTTAACTATTGTCTTTATTCTGGAGTGGGATTAAATAAATTATCCGTAGCGCTACCTTGTTGATGTTGACTTAGGCCGCCTGGAGAATATAGTGGATGGAGGGACAGAATATGCAGTACGGATTTACAATTTATTCCAAAAAGACCAATATGAATTCTGCACAGAGGATTATATATTATTGTTGCAGGATTTATAAAGTTGAACGTCATCTGAAGGGAATCCGCTCTACAGTTACGTGAATAGAAACTTGATACTGTTTAGTGGAAGTCGAAGGGAGGATTTATCCCGGAGATAAACTTCCCAGCACCCCTGTGTTTGTTTTTACTCGTTGCTCGTGTAAAATAATTCCTCTAGACAAATCATGGGTAAAATGGCCACCAAAGTATTATGTAGTTGTTGAGCAATACTGCTGAAATGGCATTAGGTTTCTTACTCCGGGCATGGCATGCAACACGGGTCGTTAAGTCGGGTTTTGTAAATAAAAATAAAGGGTGATGCGGGAAGGGAATAAAATACACTGAGTGGGTAA
>JAQFZX010002755.1:0-16584 GCA_034682405.1 Hydroisotoma schaefferi | reverse complement strand
TCAATGTGGCAAGCAAGTGATGAGATGTTAATGGATCTTGATGTCACTAATAAAAAAAATCGATGCTTAAAAGTACATAAGAAACTGCTTTCTGCCTACCCAATCCGTACAAGATGATGCTATGAAATGAATATTCTCATTAGGCAATATCCCAAGCATAAAGCTGAAGTTTTTTTCATCCTTGCTCCTTTTGGAATATGTTTAACAATATATATGACACAGGTCAGAAGTTTCTGCGAACGGTGAAAAAGGAATGATAGGGGTAGTTCGATTTACTCTTGCCTTGGCCAGCTAGTTTTTTCTTCGTTATGAAAAGTGACCTTCGGTATCATTTTATAGCTATGAATGTTTTTTTATTTTAATCTACAGTATTTGGAACCACTTGTGTAAACTGGTTACCGAACAACATACAACTGTGATTATAACAACCCATTATATAGAAGAGGCACGCCAGTCTCACACAGTGAGTTGATCATCATTATATTCTCACTTTTTTTCTACCTCGTTTTATGCAACAACAACCTTACATTTAAAGTTTGCTTCCATGTTCCTTGTAAAACTGAAGTAATTGATGCTCCATAGCTTAGCACTAATGAAAATAAAATAGTATTTTTCTTCGTAGGAGTAAATCTACGAATTAAACTTGGGTAGGCAATTGCGTGGGGCCTTAAATTATAAAAATGATCTTTGTAATTACAAACGCTATAATTAATAGATTGGGCTCATGCGAGGAGGGCGACTACTGGCTGAAAAGAGTCCAGAAGCCCTACTCAAAGAACATAATGTAACCCTTCTAGAGGAAATCGTGTTAAAGTTGTGTCGGAAGGATAATCCTGACCCAAGTAATGCTGGGACTCAGAATTGGCCCGCTATCACAGATGTTGATATTTACAGTGCAGGTAAATTATGTACAAGCTAAAGAAACGATGCATGGTTTACCATGAGTTTTAAGAAAGAATGGATAAGGTCACCCAGGACGTGGGGTTCTGGTTACGTTATACAACGATGGGGATGGCAATACTAACATGTTCAACTTTTTTACAACACAATACCAAGTTTTTTAATTTTCTCTTCTGTATTTTTAGCAAAGCAAATGGCTTGGCAAAAGTTACAAATGAAACTGAAAGCTGGCGAATAACTTTTTTAAAGGAAGAAACCCATTCGAAATTATGATAACTTGTATTCCAATTTCTTCCGAAGCCAACAAGTTTCCAATTCCCAAGCGCATGAGTTGATGCTTAAAATCCTTTGTCCTTTTCTTCCATCTTTGTTATAATATAACATAATTATCTATACTATTAAATGAGCTAACTCTAATGATCTAATGAATACAACTAGACAATAAGCCAAATTTGAAAGTTGCTTCCGTCCCTGTGTATTAGATTCAGAAGATGGGATAACGAAAGAGAACGGTAGAATAGTTGTCCAGCGTGACAGTACTTTTGTGGACAATACTAAATGGACAGAGTGCTCTGCAAGGCTTAAAGCATTAATTCGAAAAAATGTGGTTGTAATGACAAGGAATATTTTGTAAGTTATGGTTTCTTACAAAAAATTAATCAGTCTCATTGTTTGAAATATTATGGAGAAACGTTTGTTTCAATTTAGGAAAAATGGTTCCAGAAATTAATTACTCATTTTTGAAATTTCAGACTCCTCTTGTTTATGATTTTCGTTCCGTCCTTTCAAGTATTATTAGTTTGTCTCGCAATTGGTAACGACCCTGAAAAAATGCACATGGGGATTGTAAACAGGGAATTGAACTACTCGCAAGTTTGTCTAGAGCAAAAGATTTCACACACCGGGTGCGATGTTGAAAACCTCAGTTGTCACTATTTGTCGAAACTTCCTAAAAAGGCCATAATAATTGTGAGTCTCATGCATTTAACTTACTCCAAGCCCGTCTCTGTCTATGCAAAGACCTTATTAGCTTTCTGCAATTTGATCGAAAACTGTTGGAGAATATAAAGCAAAGAAATCCTACCAAGCAAAGGTATGAATGATTACACAGCATATTTTTTACCTGTGTAGGACGAATACGATAATGAAATAGATGCCGAAGAAGCTGTGAGAGATGGAAAGATATGGGGGTTTATGACATTTCAAGAAGGGTACTCGGATCATGTTTACAGCCGAGCTTCCAGTGGAAATATTATTGATGATGAGGCTTTGAATGGGTCGCAGGTTGTTTTCAGAATGGATAACTCAAGTAAGTGAACAATTAATTGGCATTGGGGTTTAAAACTCGATTACCGTTGCATGACATTGGTATTGGTAAAAAAGCCAACAAAAACTTCTAATCGTTATACCCTGCTTTCTAGATAAGCAAATAGCTCTGTCAATAAAGCGGATTTTTTATGATGCGTATGAGGATTTTGTCGAGGAACTATTGATTAATTGTGGCTTTCAACCGGAAATTGGGGAGTCCCCTGTTCAAGTAAGATTATTCTCCGAAAGGGCATACGTCTCAGAGTACACATATTGATTTATTTTAAGTAAACTGGTAAACGGTTGAACTTTAGTTTGACGAGCCCATTTACGGAACTGATGATACGGATTTCAGAGAATATATTGCTCCAAGTATTCTTCTTGGGTACTGGCAGAAATTACTCTAAACTTTTGGATTTAAAACGCAAAATTTTACACAAACGGTCATTGCAACTTTGTTTTCATGAATTTCAATTTTAGGGTGTTGTTCTTCTTCCCCCTGTGCTCCAGTGGTATTTCGTTTATCTGGGACAAAAAGCAAGGTACACTGGAAAGGGCAATGATAGCCGGAGTTCAAACTTGGGAAATAATGGCTGCCTTTTTCGTAACCGAAGGCTGCGTTCTTGTAATCCAAACCGGATTGAGTTTCTTCATTATCAACGTCATTTTTGATATCGATGTGAAAGGATCCATTTTTTTAGTTCTTACAATGTGTATTATGGTGGGACTTGGCGGAGTCTCTATGGGTAAGCACAAAAATAGTCTTATCTTAGCAAATAAAATTATAGTTGAGTCAAGGATTTTATAAGTGTGGGTAAATTACAGTTGATGCTGATGTTAAACTAATACACAACTACATTATGCGTCGTTGACATGAAATGAAACCTTTTAAAATCGCTTGGCTCGTTTATTATCAGTAGTTAAGAAGTAAGCTGATAGCAGAAACGTGTCAAATTCATTTATTGTGCAATTTTGTTTAACTATAGGATTTTTAATCGCCTCGTTTTGCAACGAAGAAATAGAAGCCATCCTTATAGCCATGGGATCTTTCTTCCCTAACTTTATTATCGGCGGTGAGTGTTGATAATAAATGTTTGTAATGGGAATACTTAAGAGCTAATATCCCAACTTTGTTTGAAATAAGTCCAAGCTTAATATTTAAACATATTTATCAAAAGATTTAGAATTATTTTTAAACTTAAATGTTTTTTTTTTCAAAATCTCATTTTCAGGTATGATGTGGCCACTGCTAGGAATGCCAAGGGTCGTTCAGTTCATCGCGTATCTACTACCCTGTACCTTAGCCAGTGAATCAGTCCGTTCAGTAATATCTCGCGGGTGGGATTTATCAAATCCAAACGTTTACTTGGGATTTCTCACTACCTCATTATGGATTTGTGCATATTGGGCAGGAACAATCACCATTTACAGGGTATCTGCCCGTCGGAAATAAATCGGAGGCTTTGATTTAGTTCTATTACTACTAATAACTATAATACTGCGTCACAAAATAATTTAAGAGGAAAACTCAACTTTATCGAGCTTATATTGAACTCTTTTTAGCAATCTTCATCTTATAGAATTTTATGTAAGCGTGATACATTACATGATGCATATTCATTGTCAGGGCCAGAAATAAAACGTGAAGTTTAATCATTAGTACCATACAAAAGGATTCAGCTGAGAGAGATAACGTATGAGACTATTTAATTTTCACCACCAAGTTTATGTTCGTAGCTAATCAGAATAAAATCAGTTTTAATAGCCATCACGGTCCGCAAGACATCCTGACTGAGCCCGTCCCCGTCTGGACTATAGTCTGAGAGTCAGATTTCGTCGCCACTTCAAACACTACTGGCGTTGGCCTTCATAGCAATAATATTTGTTCTAGTAATAAACAAGCGTCATATAGTTCTCTGTGTTGATAGTAATATTATCATAAAGGGTAGGGGTAAACAATCTGCTGAAAATGCAGAAATGCTAATACCATTGACTCCTATGCATGTCACGTCAGCCAGGTTGTTTTAATTTTGGCTTACACCTAGAAAAGAGCGTATATTCAATATAATACCTCTCTTTACTCGTATAGGAAATCCATAAACTAACTTTAATAAATAAGCAGAACGATGGAATAAATACCAACAAGCGAACAACTTAAAAGCGTATTTAATAATATCCCGAGGTAAGGGTTTGGTTGTGCCTGCCTATTTCAACAAGACTCGTAAAAACAGCAACAAAACAATCCACTGGGTTTATTTTACGAGGGTTTCCTGAAATGAGTTGCGATTTGAAATCCCAGGTAAGCGATGCGATGCAAGGGAACCTCTTCTATTTCTATGCATTTCGATATTGCCAACCCTATTGAGTTTTTTTTTCGCTTTTTCAGTAGACTTCAGACTGTTGGTTTGTTTTAGTGTTTTATTTTCTTTTATGTCCATCTCCTCAGAACCTTTACTTTTATTACCATGAGCAGATTGGATGAGTAAAGTTTAAGGATTTCCTATGCCAATTTCAAAACTTATTATCCTCTTAATACCACACTCGTCCGTAGATTCTAAACTAATCGCGTACGCAATCCTATCCCTCTCCCCCTTAGTCTGCGACGTATTAAACTATATCATTCCGTATACTTACCTTCAACCAAGTAATTAACTCTTGTGCCATAGTATTTGTAGGCGTTATGGGTCCAATAACCCGCTCGTTATATTTCTTTTGGAACCTTTCCTCATGTCTGGAACTATTTGGTGTCATTCTTCAAGGTTAGCCGTAAAATTCGTATGGCGATGTATTTCTCTGTTCCTAATGGGAAATTTGATTCGGTGGCGTTTGAATCGTTAGGACATTACATAATACTGAACTGAAATGACGAAGGACAAACTGAAATTGAAATGAAGGGGCCGGTAACAGTTTGCTGTGGTTTATCGTTTTATGCTTACAGAATATAATTTGTCGGGAAAGCTGGTTGTCTTACTTTATACATTTTAAATTAGAAGTATGTGCAGAATGATTGTTCCACTTGGGTTCTGATTAATGGCAATTATAGCAGTTATAAGAAATCAACACTCGATCGGACGTCCTTTTATGGGTTACCTATAAAATCATTCCCGAATCAGAGTAGTAACATTTATTTTTAGAGTATGGTGAGGCGTATTTATAACGATGGCTGACGGCATATTCACTCACGTTAAGACAAAACTAAAGCAGGGTATATTTTCTGTTAGATTGATGCTTTTACGATGCAGGTTTGACGGAACGGTGAGTTTAATTAGTAGAATTATTGACTTAAGCTTATCATCAAAGATACTCAAAGTTGGCTTCTCCTTTCATAATTTGCTTTTCATTACTGTTTCAAAGGGCTGTTGGATTTCTACAGTTATAAAAAGTGGATATTACAGTTGACAGTCAACAGTTGAGATATACTCGAAACCAGTAACTCTAGACTGTACTGGGTAGATAAGCTTTGTCAACATGACTTTCCGTTAATTTATTTACTCCTGCTACATACAGTAGCAGTTTTCTAGATCGCCTAGCAGCTCGTTTGAAATTGAAACTCGGCTCCTCCCTACTTTCATTTCCTCAGGTTAAAATCGCATCGCAAATATCCACAAATCATAAGTATAAATCCATTAACTGACCTACTACACTGCATTTGAGTCTTATTTAAATCAAGGACGTATGTTGACTCAAATCGAGTAAGTGAAGTTCATGCATAAAGGGTTTTATTTCTGTACAATTCTTAACAATCTATACTCCAAAATCAGTCTTTACTGGCTATTGCTTAACGACTATATACTCGAGGTTTAATAGCCCTTGCAAACTCCTTATTATTCATGGCTCATCATTGTCAATGCTAAACCGAGAAATTATTTACAAACGGAAAGCCAAACTGCAATAATTCCTTTACTGTCTGAATTCTGCTCTCGTAGCTCAGATCAAGATAACTAGTAGTAACAATACATGGATCTAAAATTTGATAATGCTCTCCAAATTCCACCTCTGCTTGTCGTAAATAGGATAAAGAGCTTATGGTAAGTTACATGTTTCTGCTTCTGAAATGTACCTACATGAGAAACATTTTGCATGGAATAATAAAATTTAATACGCCAAACCTACTACTCCTGAACAGATATTCTGTCATCAGTTTACGACCGGGACCGCTATTGAAACTTTAGCCAATTACTACTACCACTTCCTCTGCTAATATTTAAATCAACAAGTTTACGGCCTGCCTTTCGCAGTTTCATTTCGTTTCATAACCTAAGCAGATGTTTCCCCTTTTCAAAAATAGTTTTCAAAACATAATGTGAAGATCCTAACAAAGCGTACAGTGCGTAGCGTGGTTCATGGTCATGGAATAGTTTATAGGAGAGTTATGCTGGAAAATATAAAGCTCCAGACAAACATAAGAATTTAAGAAAGAGTCGTAGAGAGTACAACAGCAAGATTACTTTTGCAACCCTAAAAAAGTAACCCCAATCCCCATTGATACATTTTACCACGGCAATGAGCTAACTCTAGTCTCTAGTCTAGAGCTCAAATAAAGAGAAGGATGATGATGGTGGCTTATATTGCTTGGTGCAAAAAATAGTTTAGGATTGCGAAATATCATAAAGATGAAAAGAATGAACCGTCCCTGTTTTTCTCCATTTTTACTACGACTATTGACTGATGCGACTGGCGACTACGGTTAGGGTATTGTTCTGTGAAAGGATCCTTTGCAAAAATCAGCATCTCTTAGGCATTTTAATATCCCCTCTCCTAGCCGGTAATAAAAGCCTCATTTACAATTTTTAACGACTTGCCGTTATGGTTTACGAAACTGTCTGAGAGTCTGACGGTTAGGTAGAGGCTCGGGTGGGGACCTTTTCCCCTTTTTTGCAAAGTTACAATAATAACACGATCTCTTTTGCTGCTCGAAAGTCAAGCTCGTATCTAGACAATCACCAACAACTATTAAATTTTTCATAGGGATGGATGGTGGACTCTTTTTCTGTGCTGAGTAACCGTAACTAACAAACTGGAGCATTTGTCAATAGCTTTCCATGAATTTCATCTGAAGTTCAGCTAGTCTACTAAATTGGACGAACCTTCTTCTATTCTCTGTCATGCCATGAGATTGGCTGACAAAGGTATAACCGGAGGTTAGAAGGGTTTTTAAGAGGGAAGTTTTATGCAAAAGTATTAAATCAGATAGCACCCTGTCAGGCAGACGCTGTTGGTTAGTTGTAGTTATAACATAAACAGCAGCAACTTATTATTTGAGCCTTTTTTCTCGACCAAAAGGTGATGAATTTGAATCAGGACTTTGTAGAACACGATACTTTGCTCAGTGAGTTGTAAGGAGTTTTCATAAAGCAATGTATTCCAACAGCATAACATTAAAACACCCTAGAATATCAGAGAGTAGCTCTCGCAATTTTTTGTGTAGGCTTGTATAACAAGGGGTGTTCCTAGTTGATGCCTCTTTATATTCCTTGGTTACTCTTAGTATAACCAAAAAGACCTCTCTGAATATTGAGATCTACAAATACCCTCTCAAGTTCCTTCATCTGACCCTTGCAATCTCCAGGAAGATGAGCATAACTTGAATAACAGCAAGTAAGCAAGGGATGCGAAAATAAAAATAAACCTAAAACCAGCTTTATTTATTATTATTCCTTCTGCAGCTAGCTTAAAAGTGATAGACCTTGTCACAAACGGTGCTGCTGGTGATTCGTGAGCACAGAGCAGAAGAACGGCTTGTAATAAAGTTTGAATAAATGTTAAAGCAAGGCAAGCTTAGTTCAAGTGAACGAGATTACAGGGTAGGCCTCAGACCTGCTAGAGCTGTTTATAGAATGTCATATAAAAATATGGAATAATCATGCGGAATAATGGCACGCAAGGGGATCCTTGTTCGGCCGTCTAGAATAGTGGCAATGATGGATATGTTGGTGGCATAATTCTACGCACAAATCCATCCAGGATATTGTTACCCCCGCATTAAAAAACACGGCGAACCTTATGGTATGGACGCTAGGAATAGTACGTTGTTCCGCGACCAAACCAATCCCAACCTAATCTAGACAAAGCTCATTTTCTCATTTTGCACGACTGAAGAATTCAAAAGTAGTATTAAAGTTGGATTGTAATAAAGAAGAATTCCCCAGTCTCCTAGGATAACCTATCTTCCTCAAGAACTCAATTGTATAGATTTCCCTGAGAATTTGCGTACATGAGGGGTAACCAAACGATAATATCTCATCAATTGGAATGGAACAGGTGGAGGATGGCTTCAACTTTCATACTGAAGGGATTTCCAATGGGAAATACTTACAACTGAAATTTAAATCTTTGATAAGATGCTATCTTTGTTATGTCCTACTGCACAAAGATATTCGGATTATATATTGCACAAAAATTGACATGGATAGATTTACCTTTATATAGTAGCCAATTTTTAATCTAGACTATGAATATGCTACGCTGATTTCAATTACTCTATCCTCGTTGAAGAACAATCAGGGTACAGTATAATAACTTCACAATCAAGTGTGGAGAGGAGAACAATTACAATTAACTTCTAGCCATCACATAATAACTTCCCTAAACGTTGGATGGTAAAAGCACCTCTTCAAACAAGTCTTAACAGCGAAATAATTAAAGTTAGGTTCATTTTACGACCAGACTGAAAGGGTTCACATCCTCAGATTTATATCATATTGTAACCATTGATGTCTGGTCTCCTGTAACTGAAGTCTAAAAGATTATGAATGAGATATTTTAATTTGTGGTTGCCGACTCAGAGTAGGTTGAGTTTGAGAGTTAAAGACTACAGATATAATCAGTTAGTTTTATTGCCACTTATTATTGCAGCTACTACCTGCAATTTTCTGCTTGCATCCGTTAAAATGTAGCAAATTGAACTGTTTATCATTATATCCATGTTGAACTAAACGGGGATGCCTTAAATTCTGCTCACTTCAGCGTATACTGAACTTTCATCAACGAATCCTAAACACTACTACAGTGGAATAAATGTTCAAGTACTAATTAAATTGGATTCTAAAACTTATGCCCATATGAAATTCAATTCAAATCAATTACTCTAACTTCTTATAGTTGTACATAAGGCTATTAAAGGATACCAACAAACCACGTAGCCAATCCCACCGAATGAAGATGAAGCATAACACCAAACAAACGGATCGCCCAATCTTTGTTCAGGGTTTACGTACAATCATACATATCTGTTTGTATCCGCTTGACCATTCGGAAGAGACTAAACCACTTGCATTTTTCTAAAATTAAATAAATAATATAAAATTGGGTATACCTTTAGACACAGATTTAGATTACTACCAATTTTTAGCAAAAATACCACAAAAATCTCTCAGTAAAAGTAATTTACGGCCCTATTCTTTTCCAAGCTCGACTATAACTCGCAACTTTTGTTAACTGAACAATAAGGAAGCAAAGTATGCATGGACCTAAGCGATAAGTTACTCATTCATTGCCCGCTGAGTTAACTTATCATATCATGGATCATTTTTACTTTTTTACCTCTTGGATTTATAAATCTGTGCAAATCCCAGTCAACAATACGGTATTCTGTAAAAAAAATGACAATATATCGTTAAAAGATGCTATTTTTTTGGTTTGTTAGTTATTTTCACATTCCAACCATGAACAGAAGACGGAATAAAACACAATCTTGTACATTCGTTTAAGTATCTTGTCAGCTGGATTTTCCCCGAGTTAAGTTTGCTGCTATTCTTACTTTCTCCCAACTTTTTTCTCTGGATAGCTAGGGTCCCTTGTAGCATGAAAATGAGTTTTGACACTTTCTTGGCCAGTCCTATCCTTAAATCACCCATGAAGAGCAGCAACCCTCATAAGCTTCTGCTCTCCAGGTCTCAATACAGTTAAAGTACAATGATTCATTTCTGATGTGATCTGAGAGCAAAGTTAAAAAGCGATGCAACCACAATAATTGTTCTTAACTTTTGTTTGGGTCGCAACCGCACCGGCTGGTGCAGACAACGCTGTTCTCCTCTAAACTTTAGTGAGTCAACCAGAAAAGGTTATTTACAATTTATAATATGATTATTCCCAATCCCATTTCCAATCAAACCCTATTGCATTGTCCAAAAACAGCCAGTCGACCAGTAAGAGTGAGGTAAGTACTAAATACAGAATGATGGAATAGGGCCACAGCATGGTACCCAAACCCAAAGACGTAGACGTAATACTTAATCAACTTAATGGTAACAAAACGACATAAAAAGCATGGTAAACGGCTTTAATATGTTCTTCCACAATTTTGCTACGGATGCTGTGCTGTAAAGGGTGGTTCATGGAATCTCACGATTTTAACGTAACCTAAACCTAGCAGTAGTAGTAGCATGGGCCGGGTTGTGTGTAGTAGTAACAGAGCATTGGAAGAAAAGTGGTAAGACCAAGTGCTAAGCTCAGTTCAGTGTCAGTTTGGCTTCAGTTACTATCAAAAGTCCAACTCTTGCCAAATTTCATGCCAGTCCATTGACAGCCTCTGAGGCTGGCTGGAAATCTTTTAATACAAATACACACACAGAGAAATCTTATAATGCTAAAGAGAAAGCGAGCTTATCAATAATTGTGAGACTTTGTATGAACCTTCCACAACATTTCCAACTCTGACACTCCCTTCTATGCATGAAAAACAGTATAATGAAGTAAAACTGTTTTATATAACTCCTGAAAAACAACGTGTTTGATTCAATCAGTTTGAACTACTTTACCCTGAAGCCTGAAGTGAAAAGTTAAATATACCCAACTGCCAGTGGTGGATGGATCCTTCTGTTTCTGAAGGGCAGGGAAAATACCCGTCAATCCAGTACTATACAAAGTGGAATCTGGAATCTAAATAGTAAACAGTAAATCCTCTGTAGTGTTTAACTACCCCCGCAGATACTATAACGATTTTATAAATCTTTTAAAGAGCATCCAAACAAATGCTACCCTGACTGGCGCTGGAGGGTTGTTCTTATTTCGCTAAGGTAGATGTAGTGTCGTGTGATGTTCTGAATAAGTAAATCTCTCTGCCCAAATTGAGATAGAAGGTTGAGTTATTGAATTTAACTTGTCTACTTGTCCAACATTTAACTAGCGTCAACATCAACTAAACAGCTCAGTGTGGTAAAGTAGGCTTTCTCTTACCCACTTTGAACCATCTACCTATCTACTAGCACCCCACTTAACACCCCTCTATCACCGTTACTATTACAATACTATTTTTAGTATTAAACTTATATGATGAACAAACAGGCCGGCTCATGAGCAGGGTTACCCGTTTCTGGAACTGGTGTTGGAAGTAGAAAGAAGAGATCTCGTGAAATAAAGAATGTCCTATCTATACGCTACAATCCAACCAAATCTACCCACCGTACCCCCCACTCACTACATTACCTACAATCTACCTACCTGATTCACTTTCTCCACTGTTTGCGAGTAGCAGGAGCTAGTATAGCATGGCATCAGTGACAAAGGTAAATCCCGGAAGAGAGGTTTCCCCAGCCCCAAAGCATTAGAAGAAGCAACACTAGGGAGGAAACGAGTATTGGGATTTGAAGTCCCTACTCCCTAGAGCGAACTACCTTTGAAGTGTAAACGAATCGTAACCTAAAGTAAATTAAGAATTCTCACCTGGAACCACTGCCGGCTCAATCTAATCTCTTCAGCCGATCTCTCCTGAAGATCTCATCAAATTCATCGAAGAAAACTCCCTTGCCATAAAGACTTTTCAAGTTGCCAATCGTATAGAGACTTAGCAAAAGTATTTAAAGAGCAACATGGTTAGTTACATAAACTGAAAGTAAATAGTAAGTGGCTGCGTTAAGCTAGCTGGTTAGCGTTACGGTTTTTATACTGTTTTATAACTTCTTTCATGCGTAAGCTAACTTGCCCACCACTACTACTTCTTTGTAAAAAATTCATCTGAAACGACCGAGTAAGAGGAGTATCAAACGGAAACAAGTGACGGTTTTGAGAGACACGCCGGAGAGACGTCATGGGCTAAAGATTTTTACACAAGGAGGGATTGTAATTTAGTGTAGGCTTACTCCTCTTCGTAAGACAACTTTTCAACGGGAAATGAAAGAAATTGGTTTATACCAACTTCTATACTTTAATCAACCCCTTTCTCATCATTGAAAGAAAATGTAGAACGGTTGCAGAAAGAAGAAGTAGCAGGATGAAATATTCTTCAAAATATGCTTAGGCCAGTATTAATGTTTGAAATAAACTATTCTCCTGTGCAAAAGATGGAAAAGGGTATTTAATTTGGATGGAAGAACTGAAACTAATTCCACCTTTGGGCAAAAATGAATACAGTTCTTTGATATTTAAAATAAAATCTCATCTCCATAATATAGCTAGAAATAGTCTAGTCCTATACCTAGGTCGCTTTTGCTTCCAGTAGTCAATTGATTTCTTGCCAAACAACAGTACTTTGTATGCGAATACAAATTTTACAGTCAAGCAATCCACCGTTACCGGCAACAGACTGTCAGCAGAAAATGGGGAAAAATTGACCAACTTTTTGAATTGGAATTGGATTTCATTCATTGTTGAAGTCAGTCAGTATGAATGTTTTCTAGCAGCGTCTCAAGGAGATCTTATAAAGGATCTCAGCAACTCAGCCCTAGTATTACCACTGGTACTAGCACCCGATACAATATTATTTACTCAACAGGAAAACTTTTTGTATTCAACGTATTTTACTTCGCAAGTCGTTAGAAAAGGCTGAGAGAAGACAAACAAAAATGAATTTACTGACGTACATTCCCGTACTCATTCAAGGGATCATCATCATCTCATGTCCCTTGATTGCCTCTTTGGAATACCTTCCCCTAAGGGAGCACAATGGTTACTACTACACATGGCTATCTACTCCTAACTATCCTAAGGAGTTTAAAACTCCTCATAATAGACTTTACGTTATCGAGGCCAAAAATCTCTCGATAGCCTCTCCAATCATTAACATCTACCTAACAGAACTCTATATAAACAGCAAGTTTATCCGTTTCGTGGACGGGCATAGTCCTCCATACAATATTTCTGTCAAGACAATGTTCTTTTCAACTGTGGGGGAACGCCTGGATGTTCACGTGAACATAAGTGACTTGTATAAAAATCACTTCAGGCCGAGAGAACACTCCTTCAATCATCATCATTTCGGATTCAACATCAGCATCGAGGTGGTTGACTCCACTTTGAGTCACAGTACAAAGAGTTGTTCTATTATGAAATGCTCATCGGCAGGAAGGTGTAGGAGCTTTCCTGGAGAAAGGAGACTGTAAGTAGTAGTCCCTTTTTGTAAAATGATTAACAGATTTTACTTTCACATCCACCTAATTCTAAATCCAGCTAAGCTGTAGTATTTTTGATGGATTATGTACATCCGGAATCAGTCCCAATACCCAACCCTTATCCCTGCCATCTTTCTTGATACAGTAAAATACGGAGCATATAACATATAAAGGCGTCTGATCTCGTTGAAAAGGTATGCATAGATTTAAAGAAAGTTCTAACGAACAAACTAAATCTACATGGGATGGGAAAAGCCTGTTTATGTTTTCCAGGATAGCTTGCATCGTTCTTCAAAGGTATTTCAAATTATTAATGGTAGCTGTATCTGCATTTCGAGTCAACTATGCTAGCTTTCTTTACAAGTTTTATCATCCGTCTCTGGGGAACGTTTTGCTCAGGTACCAATTTTACGGGAAGTTAGAGAAAACAATTTTAAAATGTAGCCGGTGCGTTTCTCATACTTTGTCAAAAAACAATCCTAATGCTTAAGTATGCTATGATGTAACATGGAATATTTATTTGGCAATTTTTATGCATGTGTCACGTATCCTCACAGTTATATTACAGTACGTGACGTTTTTTCAGGGAATGTTACTAATGCAGGATTACATCATATAGTCCTTTTATTTAACAACCAGATAACGCTTCTTTACGGTTAAAAATAAAAATTACCAGTAGACTGTATACTGTCTTAAATTCCTTGGAGATATTTACTTTGAAGTATCAGGATATAAAACTTCCAGTGCATTTTAGACACGATGTAATGTATAAAAAAGAGCAGCGCTAGCTTTTTAATTTTGCAATGTGTCCTCTTGTAAAGCATTTAGTTCATCTAACATAAAGATAAAGTAAAAGTATTATTTAGGCATTTCCTTGAGTCACTTCTTCCGATGCTTTTGGTTCAATTGTGCTTTGCTAGCATTATTTTCTAAGTACAAACTTACGAAGTCCTGTTTTGGAGTGAAATTTCATTCCTTGAAATTCACAGTAGCAAAGCAATTTCCCTCTTTTATGCATCCTCTCCTTCCTGCAACTTTCTCCATTTACCATTCCGTATTGTAAACTAAGTTTTAGACATCACTGCACACACACTTCCGACAAAACTGTTAAAACGGCCCAATTCTTTTTTAAAGACTTAACTGTTCTGACAGATTACTTTTGTAGATAGGCTAGGCAAT
Organism: Hydroisotoma schaefferi; assembly: GCA_034682405.1. Classification (NCBI taxonomy): domain Eukaryota; kingdom Metazoa; phylum Arthropoda; class Collembola; order Entomobryomorpha; family Isotomidae; genus Hydroisotoma; species Hydroisotoma schaefferi. The sequence continues at coordinate 1,870 of JAQFZX010002755.1, read as the reverse complement.
ACTTAGTGGTTACGATGTCTGATTCTGAATCCATTTCAATCTCTTCTTGAATTGATTCCCGTAGTTTCTTTTGCATTTGTATCTCATCGCATCACCGTTTATCCAACTGAAGCTACTTCATTTACAAAAAAAACGCACTCAGCTTCGCCAAACCTGACGTTACGATCTTGAATGGCATCTTTGTTCCTTTCTTGTCCTCAGAATGAAACCCACTAAAAGCCTGCTTAAAGATGAAATGAGCCTCACCAACCAAACGAAATCTCGTTGAAAAAGATGATTAATAGCTTTGTTGTTTATCTATCTCTTGCAGAGAGTTCAAATGTGATTGTGTGGAGGAGTACTACGGGACGGATTGCGAATACCGGAGTGCAAGTCAGTGCGACCCTAGGAATAATATCAATTTTTGCTTGAACGGGGGAAAGTGCAGGTTGAGTGAAATCCTTACTTTCTTTCTTTCACTTCTATTTATTTAATAGTTTCTCTTCTCTCTCAAAGTGATTAATGCCCCTCTTCTAGTTGTAAACAATCTAATCAATCATCTCTGTAAGGTTTAAACATTATTGTTATATCATAACTTACATATGTTTTACATTAATTTCTTAGGAGCTTTGGCCCCCTTAATATAGGCCGTTGTAACTGTCCCGAGGGTTATAAAGGCAGTACATGTCAACTTAAACCGACGGAGAATTACTTTGTCAGCGGAAACAGAGGTAAGTGAATTCCTGTCTTACCGATTTAGATGTCTAAAACGAGTAACCATCTAGATTTGTAAGTTTTTGTATTCGGGAAGCGCTTCAAGCATTTATAAATCAGACAGAGTGATAGATTGAGTAGTTCATTCATAAGGCTTGATCGGTAGCTTATGCTTTTATTAGTAGGTAAAGTATAGGCAGTGAGTGAGTAGGAATACTACGCCGATGAGGAAGAATGCTACTATACTTGTCATTTACTATGCACGAAGTGTGACAAATTGCTCAATATTATGGCTTGTTTGTTCTTAAACTCCCTCACTTTAGGCCGATTCTAAGAAATCACTTTTGAACATCATATTAAACTGTTCTTCGGGAGTTCTAGCGAGGGCTAGATTAATTGGATTAAGCCCTCTTTAAAAGGTTCATATAGCTTGATTCAGTAAACTATTGATGATGTGGTTCTTGAAAATTGGCTTTGACTTTCACCGATCAAATTAAGGTTGAGAAACGATAGTAGATAAATCATACTTAAGCTATTGTTTATAAGATTAACCGATATTATAGTATACCCTATTCTCTTAAGTAAGTAGATTAGATTAGAGAAACGTCAATCCAACAGAGACATTAGAAAAGGACAAGGAGGATCCGCTAATGATTCAATATTAAATTTTACGACTTTGATGCATGGCATAGCTTACTTTATGAATTATAAAACTCTTTTTACAGTCAATTATACTTTGAATTATAGTTATGCCGTGCGTGCAGCATTATATGCACAATTAGCAGATTTAAAGTTTCATGTTTACCAGCCATAATTTACCATGGTAGTTGATCTTGATCTTCGTGGTATTTTGAACCACGACATAGTTTATTTATTGAAGTTGTAAAAAGGAAATAATTTTCGGCGAGTTGCATCTAAATCTCCAATTATAAAAAGTTCTAGACTGTGGGCGTGGGGTTTGGGGTATTTAATTCAATCGGCTCTGTATTACATTATTATTGGGAATTGGGATCATAAAAACTTTTATTAGTTAATTATTAAGAGGTGTAAAACTCTTTATGTGAATGAACTTTCACTCTGTCCGTCTGTCCGTCTGTCCGTCTGTCCGTCCGTCCGTCCGTCCGTTCGCGCTCTAACTCTCGAACGGTTTAACTTTTTGAACTTCTGTTTTCGGATT